>OZ017740.1:262852058-263004558 GCA_963969285.1 Odontomyia ornata | reverse complement strand
TACCAAAAAAAATCGGTGTCCTTCACTAAATTCTGCAAGAGTTGAAAAATAATGCGTACATTTTGTATGAAAGTACACTGAAATTCAATTTCTCGATGTCCATGTACTATATTCAATTTTTAATATCTGTAGTGTCCTTAAATGACTCATAATTCTACGCGGTTTAAGTCCTATCTTCTGGCTTTTGTATGAATCCTAAATAATGAAAATCCTCATATCCCTCAAAAAGTTATGCCAAATAATTGGGGTAAAATATCCTTTATCATTATTTGATTAGAATGTAAATCCTATGCGTTACCGAAAACAGGGATCTTCTATCTATTCTCGTTCAAAAGTTCTGCATGAAGATACATAAAAAACAAGTTGGGTAGACAGACCTACGCTCATGTCAGAAGGGTTTTGTACCCAACTTCTCCGAAATGCAATCACTAGCAACGAATAAAGTCAAGAAACATGTCAAAGAGATATGCACGTTTGAAAAAAATTCATTATTTCTCTACTTTCAACGGTCGTCATTTTGTTTCAAAACAACAAAAATCACTCAAATCATGAATTCCCAAAACTGTTTGTGTTATTGCTCTTACTTGAAAATTTTAAGAAGATCAAATCAAAATGCAGTGTATGATTGATGGAAAGTCGATAAAATACCAAAATCGTGCGTTATTGTTGTTGTAATTGGAACAATTTCAAATGGCTATAAGATCAGTGTATACCATGTGATTTTCATTAAACTTACAAAATATTAGGGCCTTTTTTAAGACTATTTAAATATTGAATTTCGTTGAGTTAAAAAGTACCTATACGATTTTATCGGAGAACCTTTAAATTCAAAGATCATACTTGTTAAGTTTCTGACACCCCGGAGCGCCCATTATGGCCTGATCCAGCAACATCAACACTTCAATCAATTTACATAGTTGTTTAAGATTAATTAGCACTGCAATAATTAGCCCATCCGTAATTAATTCGATTTATTTGACTGATTTACCAATTGACCAATCATTTTAATTCAATTCTCCGATCAATTGATCAATCATTTACGGTTCCATTCAAGAACAATTGTATTTCTCTTTCGCCAGCATTTCACCCTAAATCAATAATTGAATTCAATTTAAAATATTTTGATTCAATTATTTAATTCAATTTCAAATATTTTAGTCAAACTTCACGAATCCAAAATTTTCCACATACTGTAATTCCAATTGCTATTTGTCATTCCCAGCCAAATTGCTGACCCATGCATATTTAGCTAGTGCATTTTTCTATAAAGTGGATCCGTAATCGAAGAGATTGGGTTACATTTCATGGACAAGGGCAGGCATGCCAGCGATGACGCAAACTCAGCGTTCTTTCTCTGGCGCGTTTGTCTGGTCAGCGAATTACTTTGGCAATTGAACGTGTGTGAAATCCTTGACCGATTCAGTCAGCTATCTGGTGTCTTGGGGATTCATTGAATCGTGGTTAGGAAGAATAAACTTAAGTGTGAAGCATCCAAATCTTTTGATTGTGCTTATTTGTAACATTTAGTGATCATATATTTTTCGATTAAAAATTTAAGAAGTTGTGATAAACAAGACTCTGACATATAATATAAATACACGCATCATTTGGATAATTGCCGATCTTAAAGTTCAGAGTGTTGTGCATTTCTACGCAAAAAAATAAAATCAAAGGCTGGGACAAAAGAGTCCCGGCGCAAACATCTGGAGAACCCAAAGGGATACACTTGGCATTTTCTTTGCCATACATATCCAAATAATTGTTTCTTTCCCAGTGAACAGATCGTGAAGTGCTGTGTGGTGTTTAGTGTAGTATCGTGTTGTAGCCACACTTTCTGTTTCCGGCCATTTTTCGAATTTCTACGCAATGGCGAATGTGGATCGCCTGATCGAGGACCTAAAAGGGTTGGCTCGAATCGTCAAAGGCGTCATTTCAAACCACAAGAAGGACTCGCCCACAAGGAAGCAGGAAGCCAGGGATTATACGGCGTGACTGCGGTGACTGGAGGTCGCGTGGGAGGATATCAAACTAGGCGATAGTTACATCCCATCCCTACCGGAGGTTGCTCTGTCGTACGAGTATTTTACCCAACCTATATATACGACACTACCAAAGGCAACCACCTCCGTTACCAGCAGCACTTCCGAAATCAAATGCATACCAAAACACACGTGAACACGCCAACGGGGGAACAATCACCAAAAGGGCTCGAAACTCAGGATAGCGAGGACAAGGACTACACTACAGAAGCCTCAGCACCAAGAGATGACAGAGTGGTGGTCGACCGTTTGGACCAGAAGAAGGTCACTCGGACTTGGCGCAGGAGTAAACTCATGACCCTCAAACAAGGTTGGCAACAGCTGGATGAATATAACCTGCAGATCGTCGAGCTCCATGATGATCCTGAATCGTATGCTGTTAACGTCCAACAGCTGAACATTCATTTGGAAGAGCTTACCCAAGATTGGGTCATACGTATGGAATCGAGAATGGATGAACTCAGTGCCACTCCTGCCTCAACGACTTTGTCTGTGACTCCTCTTACCATGCCTCCGCCGAAAAAAAAACTCCCCACCTTCGATGGGAACTATTTACATTGGGAACAATTCCACGACTTGTTCCTGGAAATGGCGCATATCCAACTGATGTCCAAGCGCCAGAAGCTATGGTACCTCAAGGCCGGTCTAACCGGAGAAGTGGAGTGGATTTCACATTGTCGGATGATAACTACAAGGTGGCTTGGACAACCTTGAAGGAAAGGTACGACAACAAGCAACTATTGGTAGCGACGCTCATCAACAAATTGATGAGTCAGCCATCTCGTGCTAATGTAAGGCCATCAATAGCCTGAGAAGACATACCATAAGGTGAATCTTGGCCTGAGATCCAAACTATCAGGATACGCCACGCAGTTGGAAGCCTACGTCATGGACAAAATTATTTCACCGCAACCGTCTCAGAACTTGAACATATCAGGATGGCACATTCCCAAAAACATAAGGCTGGTATATCCAGACTTCAACCGAACGGAGCGCATCGACATGTTGCTGAGTGCCGAACAATTTTACAAGGTCCTAGCAATTGGATAGATAAAGTTGGGCCCAAAGCTCCCAGTGCTCTAGAACATGCTCCTAGAGTGGATTGTAGCCGGAAGAGTGATCATACCGCAAGTGTCTTCCGTGATATGCGGCATCCTAGCAGAAGATAGCCAGCTTAATCAGCTCATCAAGCGATATTGGAAGGTCGAGGAAGTACAGGATCTGCAGCACAAGCTTACGTTAATTTAAATGCCTTCTATCAAGCAATGACAAGACATCCCGACGGCCGTTTCTTGGTTAAACTCCCATTCAGCAAGGATCCTGAGACGTTAGGTGATTTCCAAGCGGTGGCCACTTGCAGATTCATTGCCTTGGGTCATAGGCTGGAGAGGAATCCTGATCTAAGACTTAAATACGAGGACTTTGTGGGGGACTATATTCGGCTGGGCATGTGGAGGAGGTGACGTCGCAGCAGCGGAGGAATTAGGATACTTCCTTCCACATCATTGCGTCCTGAAGCTGACAGCAGTACAACCAAGCTGCGGGTGGTTTTTGATGTATCCAGTCAGACGGCCACAAACGTTTCGCTGAATGATGTGCTTCATACAGGGCCTACTGTCCAGGATGACCTTTTTTCGATACTCCTACGTTTCAGAATGCCTTGTTTTGTATTCACCGTCGACATCGAGAAGATGTATTGGCAGATAATACTCCATCCTAAAGATTGTCGGTACCATGGCTTAATTTGGAGAAATAGTTCAACGCAACCAGTGCGATACTATCAGTTGAAAACAACCTACGGCACAATATGTTCCCTGTATCTAGCTACAAAATGTCTGCAGGCTGTAGCACAAGAGAACTAGCAGAAGCGTCCCCTCGGCAGCAGCGCTTTGAAGAAGGATTGCTTTATCAACGACTTCATGAGCGGGGCAGACAGCTTAGAGTAGGCACTTCACAAACAGGTGGAGCTACGCACCATACTCTCGAGTGCAGGTATGCATTTGCGCAAATGTTGTGCCAACCATCCTCTATTGTTGAAGCAGACTAAACCTGAGAACCAACAGGTCCAACTGGACTTCAGTAGCTTACACGAGGACTATATTAAGAGGTTCGGAGTCATCTGGCATCCAAAACCTGACGAGTTCCAAATCAAAATCAACCTGGATCCAACGGATGCGAAGTTCTCTAAGACGACGATGGCATCTGATATAGCCAGACTGTTCAATCCATCAGGCATTCTAGCTCCTGTGATAGTAGCAGCCAAGCTATTGCTGCAGGAATTGTGGCAATTGGAACTCGACTGGAATGCAGCATTACCAGTGGGGATCCATACCCAGTGGCCCGATTTCCGCAGCGGTCTGCCATTATTGCAGCAGACCCGATTTTCTCGTCATATCGGTACAGGCGAGAAACCCGTGCGAGTACAGTTGCACACCTTTTGTAACGCCTCCGATAAGGCATATGACAAAACGATATACATGCGGTCAACCCTGAGGAGCGGTGAAGTCGTCATCTGGTTGCTGTGCGCCAAGTCAAGAGTGACCCCGATCAAGACACTTACTGTTCCACGCCTGGAGTTGTGTGCGATGAAACTAGGCGCTGAGCTTACAAGACGAGTTAAGACAGCACTCAATCTGCAGGAGTTGTTTCATGTATTCTGGACCGATGCCGAGATTGTCTTGACATGGATCAACTCTACTGCATCATTGTACAATATCTTTGTGGCGAACAGGATGTCCGCCATACAAACCCTCTCAAGGCTGGACCGATGGCGACAAGTAGCTTCTGAAGACAAGCAAGCTGACATCCTTTCATGTGGGATGGTGCCATCTGAATTGAGCCGCGGTAGTATGTGGTTGCAAGGACCACCATTTTTATCCAGGGTAGAATAGTTTGGCCTTCCGAGTATCGGAGTGGGGGCCCTTGCAACTTGGAGACGAAACGGACCAAAACCGCTATGGTAGCGACAGAGGCTCCTAATACACACTTTATTCAGCGGATCCAAGACGGCAACTCTTTCAAGAGGCTGCAGCATATAGTGGCCTACATGATGCAGTCTGTGGTCTCAAGCTGGCAGTCAAGCAATCTCAACTGACTAATCAAGCGCCCACGAGTGATGAATTATCCACAGCCCTGGAGATCATCGTAAGATATTGTTACATGTACAAATAATTCTGCGAGCTACTGTCGCAATTGTTTTCACAACCATTAAGAACATCAAAACGAATTTACTCGAATTCACGAGAATCCAACAAGCATAATCAACATCTGAAAGTGAGTCACTGCTCGCTCCATTCATTACGCTGCTGGAATGTTCCCGCTAATTCACAAATGTACGAGAACTGAGCTGAATGATTAGAGACCCTATATAAAGGCGAGCTGAATGAACGGGGGGGATCATTCATTCAACCGCGACAGCAAAGACGGCGATAGTGTGTGTAAAGCGAAATTGATCGAGTAATAGTGAAGTGATTTAGAAGACAATTGCGATAAGAAATTCATGGACAAGTGTTAGATTTTTAATAGTGAAAATTAAAATTAGTGAAAGTGTTAAACTGATTAGTGTGCATTTTTGTAATTAAATAAACTCTTTTAACTCAAATTAAAAGACATTGCGTTTTCACTTTCCCGGAACCTTAAAATTATTGGCCGCGAACCAAAAATACGCGACAGTGGTGTCGAGAAGTGAGAAAGAAAATTTCGAAAAGTGAAAATATTTAAACATTTTTAAACTGCACAGTTGTGAAATATAACGTGGAAACTGGTGGAAAAATAACCCAAAGAATAAAAATGCCAGAAAACCTATCATCTAAAAATTGATCAATTGACCATATCGGAGCTCTAGGAGGCGTTGGAATAGCGGAATCTGGCCACACAAGGTACAAAGGCCATACTGATTGATCGCTTGCGTAACGCGATCGAGTCGGAAATCGTGAATCTGGATTCGGGTGAGCTCTCAGATGCGGAAAAAGGCGCTGTAGGTGGAGAAGTAGAAACACCAAAATCAAAGGAGCCAGAAAATGCGCTAATGCAAATGTTAATGCTGATGTCATCCAATTTAACTACGAAGCTAGATGAACAATCAGCGAAGTTAAATGAACAATCAGCGAAGTTAAATGAACAATCAGCGAAGTTAAATGAACAATCAGTGAAGCTGGATCAACAAGCGATCGAAATCAAGGCAGACATCACACAGAAGCTGGAGAAACAGTCAACCGAAATAAAAGCAGAGCTCGGTCATCTGAACAAACAAATTAAAGGCGTCGAGGAAAAGGTTGACCAGATCGAGGAAAAGGTTTACCAGGTCGAGGGAAAGGTCAGCCAGGTCGAAGAGAGAATAAACCATGAGATGGAAAAAGTGAAAAAAGAATTGGAAGCAGCGAAGGCATTAGTAACCACTTCACCACTTATAACCGCAGCGCAAAGCACATCCAGAAATGTGCAAGCACCAATATTCGATGGGCAAACGATCTGGAGTATTTACAAGACTCAGTTTGAAGCTGCCGCAAGGGCAAATCACTGGAATGAGCAGAAACGAGCAACTGCATTAATTCTTGCTCTAAGAGGCCCAGCTGCCGAGCTTTTGCAGACGATCCCCGATGAATTGCAATCAAGCCCGAATGCTATAATGAGTGCGCTCGACATGCGTTATGGAGACGATCATCTAAAGCAGATTTATCGGTCACAGCTAAGGCATTGGGTGCAGAAGTCTGGTGAAACCCTACAGCAGCTAGCCCAAGACATTGAGCGACTAGCACTTTTGGCTTACCCAGCCTACGACCCAGAACATCGAGATGATGCAGCGACAGAAGCATTCATCAGCGCACTAAAGGACCCGGAAGTGCAACAAGCCGTGCGTTTAGCTCAAAAGCAAACAGTTGAGGACGCATTTGCTTATAGTCTGAACTTTGACGCAGCGAAAAATGTGACTCGTACCACTGCCCGAGTTCGTGAGGTAGTGACAGACGAGTGCAGGTGTGAGCGCGTCGAAAGGGAATTCTCTAAAATCAACCAAATCTTGAGAATCAGGTACAAGAGAGGTGCTATCAATATAGTGCGTGGCCTTGCGCGATCATTGTTCGGCATTCTTGATGATGACTATACCAACCAAATGGCCTGGACCATCAAAACCATGCAAGGAAGACAAGACAAGCTGCACTCACTGCTAACCAACCAAACTGCCATCATCGACATAAACCTGAACATCCTTGGGAAAATTGAACAAATGTCCCAAAAACGTTTCACAGCAATAGAACAGGAGTTAACCAGGCTGACCAATGCCATGAAAGCTCCTCATCCTGAGGGAAGTCAAACCCCTATGCTCAACTTGATCACCACGCTCTCATTGCAAATGACGTTCACCACCTCAACTTGCAGAGAATTTAACCGTCCAACTCAACACAGGCAGTTCAATTCCTTGTTCTTGTCACAGGAACAATAGGGCATGGAAGTCACAAAGATCAGAGAGCATTTATCCGAGAACCAGCGGCTACTTATACACCATGAGAATGTCCTACAACTCTTTCAAATAACATCAATCAGGGCCAAGGTGACCACCGATTTCTTCATCTTTGAACGAAAGATTCCCCTGGTAGTAGTAACGACCTTCGAGCTCTATAGACTTCTCGCGATGCCTATGGTAAGATCCAACAAATTTGTGGCCATTCAACTATCCTCACAGTATTTAATAATCAAACAAACTCATCCATTATACAGCAAGAAGTCCAACATGAGTCGATGTGAAGTCGACTTGTTGAAGGAAATTACACCCACGCCCAAATGCACCTCGGTGGAATTACACACCTCATCTGTCTGGTCCAACATCCCTCAATCGAACGAATGGATCTACGCTTTCGCCAACCAAACCATCGCTCACCCAGTGTGCGGCAGAAACACTTCCACACTGTCGTTGCAGCGCAAGATGTTTCATGGACCAATTAAGTGACCCATCACGACATCCACCAGTGCATCATCGGCTACCTGAGCATTCTTGAATTAGTCATACTGGTGATCTACCTCCGCTGGCGTTCCTGCAAACAATAATCTAACCTGCATGCCCAACCACCCGTGTCGTTATCTGAAACTTGTTGCACATCCTTAATGAATCTGAAACTTGTTGCACATCACAAGCAGCACACCCTAGGGAACCCACTGAACATTTATTCAATTAATGGAAGCTCATTAGCGACTAATGGATTTTATTCCGATTTTCCGCAGGAATTTTCCATTCAAGATAAAATTGAATGGAAACTTGTGGATCTTGAAAATAAAAATTTTGATTGTATAATTGGTCAAAACATACTTGTTCCCACAAATTCAGTAATAAGTTTTAAAGAAAATACACTGGGGATAAACGACGTATCCATCCCTCTTAACTCAAATGAGATCGTCGTATACCCAGCTATTTCTGAACCATTCCGTTAACCAGGAAAAGTCAACAATACGACTGAAATCTATTCTCACGAGGAGCGTTCTTTAATTGAGCGCATTAAAAATGAATTCCAAGACCTGGAGTATAAAAAGGATAATCCTTTAACTTTTACTCATGAAGTCAAACATGAGCTTAAGCTCACAGTAGATACCCCAGTTTATCAAAGAAACTATAGATATCCATATTCTTTGAGAAACTTTGTTAGAAAGCAAATTGAAGAAGACCTTAAACAAGGAATAATTCAACGGTCCAGTTCACCATATCATTCGCCAATATGATTGTTCCAAAAAAGACTCCAGGAGAACATCGACTTGTTATTGATTTCCGGAAAATTAATAATATTACAATTGAGGACAAATACCCCATTCCTCAAATCAATGACATTCTTGGGAAATTAGGGAATGCAAACTATTTTACCACAGTTGATTTGGCAAAAGGGTTTCATCAAGTCGAGGTTAAACTTGAAGATCGCTTCAAAACTGCTTTTTCCACAGATGAAGGGCACTTTGAATTCACTAGAATGCCATTTGGGTTCAAAAACGCACCGGCAACCTTCCAGCGACTCATGGATTTCATTTTGAAGGAACATATTAGAAAAGATTGCTTTGTTTACATGGATGATATACTTATTTTCAGCACTTCTATTGAAGAGTACGAGGTATCCTTACGAAAAATATTTCAAACGCTACGCCAAGCACAACTCAAAATTGAATTATCCAAAACCTCATTCCTTAAGAAAAACACAGAATTTCTTGGTCATATTATTACCCCTGAGGGTATTAAGCCAAATCCTGATAAACTCAAAGCCATCCAGAAATTCCCACTGCCAAAAAACACAAAAATAAATGAAATAATTTTTAGGACTCACTGGATTTTACCAAAAATTCATTAAAGATTACGCCAAAATAGCCTAACCTTTAACTGCAACATTAAAAAAACAAAACATTGTTTATGTGTCTGATAAAAATTACGTGAATCCATTCGAGAAGCTAAAATTATACACTCTTAGAGACCCCATACTGGCTCATTCCAATTTCGAGAAGCAATTCACTTTGACTTCGGATGCAAGTAGCTTCGCCATAGGTGCAGTACTTAGTCAAAATAATAGACCTGTCAGTTTCGTATCCAGAACCTTGAAAGAGCATGAAACAATGTACGCTGCAATCGAAAAAGAGCTGCTCGCTATAGTTTGGGCGGCCAAATACTTTAGGCCATTTTTATATGGCAGGAAATTTCTCCTGCAGACTGACCATAAACCGTTGGTATAATTAGAAAATTTAAAATAACAAACGCAGAGTTGGAAAGATTTAAAATGATGCTAATGGAGTATGCTTTCATTACCAAATACATCAAAGGAAAAGAGAACCACGTTGCCGATGCTCTTTCTAGAGTAGAAATTCATGTAATAAGTAACAGCGACACAAATTCGCTGGCTACACAGCATACGGCTCAGGAAGACAATTTAAGTTATATAGCTATCTCTGAAAAACCTTTGAATATTTACAAAAAGCAACTTGTCTTTAAGCTAGGTAAAAAAATAACACTAAAAAGCAAACTTTCAACGGCAAAACACGATTAATCTTTACATTCAGAGTATTTGACGACAAGACTATAAAGTATTTACTCAGAGTAAAGTTTCCCAATAAAGAAATACTTCTGCAATTCCAAAAAAACTATAACACATGGAAGTGTGATAACCCTAAAGCTTGTCTAGTTCAAGCAAATAAACTTCTTTGGGATTGCAAGAACGTTGAAATCAAAGAACTTATTGCTGAAGAATACAGGAAGAATAACCATCCTGGAATAAACAAGACTTATGATATAATATCAAAGAGATACTTTTTTCCTTACCTAAAGGAACAGATATCAAATTTTGTAAATAACTGTTCCATATGTGCTCAATCAAAATATGAACGCAACCCCCCAAATTAAAATTTGAACTTAGTCATACCGCAAAAAAACAAGTTGGGTATACAGACCTACGATCATGTCAGCAGGGTTTTGTACCCAACCTCTTCGAAATACGGTCACCAGCAACAAATAAAGTCAAGAAACATGTCAAAGAAATGCGCACATTTCAAAGAAAACTCATTGTTTCTCCATTTTCAACGGTCGCCATTTAGTTCCAAACTAACAAAAATCATTTGAATCATGAATGCCAAAAAATATGTATTGTTATAAATCTTATCTGGAAATTTTAAGAAGATTAAATCAAAATTGCAGTGTCTGAACCGATGGGAAATCCATAAAATACCAAAAGCGTGTGTTATTGATGTTGTAATTGCAGAAATTTCAAATGGCTATAACTTCCGCGAATATGATTTGATTTTCATCATTGCAGAGTATTAGGCTCTTATACGTAGCTACTCAAATATCGAATTTTGTTGAGTTAAAGGGTACCTATACGATTTTATTGGGGAAAACGTGAAATTCGAAAATCATACTATTTTTAACAAAGTTGAGTGAATTTAGACTTCTAAGATATTTGTTGTTGTTGTACTCAAAAATATCTACGTCTATGATTTTTTTCAGATTTTTCGGATCACAGGTGTCCAATCGCGAGGGGGGGGGATACAAATTTTTCGTGTATTTCTCCTTCGTGTGCGCCCCCTTAAGCAAAAACTGTCAGTTTAAGACCTGTTTTGAAAAGCTCTCGCTTAGCCCTTTCATATGATACCCATATTGACTACCTTTGAAGAAATTTTTTTCGGAGGACCACTCCCCTATATGGGGAGACCCCCCTTAAATACCTCATAAAGGTCGCGAGACATTTACCATATCGACATATGGTTCAGCGGTTAAAACTCTCCTTACTTCACATGTTTGGATAAATTTTCTAAATTCTTAACAGTCCTGCAGATCAAAAATAGACAATGGGACACTATTATCCACGCACTACGCACAATTTTCAATAAGATAGGCAAACTTAAACTCATTGTCACTGATAATGAGGGTGCTCTGGACTCAGAGAAAACAAAGAATTGGTTGGAAAAGGAAAATATTAAATACATACCATTTTTGCTCACCACACCATAAGACCGGCAACTCAGATATTGAAGTAGCACATCGTTCGCTAAATGAAAACTTACGAACGTTCCTTCTTAGATGCAAGCAAGAAGACAAATCTCTGCTAGAACTCAACCCGATCGAGGAAGGTATATCCTGCTATAACAATTTAATTCATACCAGCCATAAAGAAAAACCGGCAGATATATTCTTTAATGACCCAATGAAGAAATATTTGCACGGCTTCAAAAATATAAAGAACAAACTATCGCAAAACGTAATGAAGACAGACAAAACGTCGATCTAAACGATTCACTAGTCAAACATCCCAACCCGACAAAACTATCCGCTCGTTATATAAAAAAACCCAAAAACTCAAAAATACATCCACAAAGACTGAAACGGAAACGTAAATTTTTCCATTCCAGGGATGATTCTAATGATCCTTTTTGTAATGCTCCCCGGGACGATCAGTGTAACCATGTTTCCACTTACTCAGCAGAATGGATATGTGGCCATCGAAGTAGCAGCCCAATACACCATCACGAGCAAAGCAATAGTTGGGTACCCTGTGCACCAAAAGGACCTCGAGCAGCTTACTTCCTCCCTCAAACGAGGACTATCAGATCTGAAAAATCAGAGAACAAACATAGACCTGACAGCATGTGAGCAAACTATTGACCACTTGCATTCTGAAATCTCTGGTCTATTTTTGAGTTCACAAACGTACAAGCGAGGGCTATTCAATCCAATCGGAACTATCAGAAAATGGTTAGAAGGGACCATGGATAATGAAGACCGATAGATTATACAGCAAAATTTTTACAAAATAGAAAATAATGAAAAAACCTTATAAATTAATGAAGAACAACTTTTAAAATATAATAATGACGTACAAGCCAGCATACAAAACATTACTCGACAGCTGGAAACAAACAATCATTGAATCGAAACCCATTCAGACCAAATTGTTTCAATATTAAATAATCACACGGAAATTCTATGCGCTGCACAAAACTTCTTACACCTCCACCAAATTTTGAACCTAGCCGTTGGAAAAGTCGAACAGATATACGAAATATTTTTGAACAACAAAGCACATCTCCTTCACAGAAATATTTTGACAGATCGTGACATAATCGCGTATAAAATAACGCCTTTAAAATTACAGTACATACAATTCGACGTGCTTATTGATAGAGAAAAACTAATAATTTTTATTGAAATCCCATTAATTTTGGAACCAATCTCGATAATTAATATTTTTCCGCTACCTGATGAAATGAACTTGCAACTTTATACTCCAGAAAAAAAGATCTTTTGTTCAAAACGGCGTTGCAAGAAATATACAAAACAACCAATTCAAAACACCTGTGTTCGATCTATTCATAAGTTAAAACCAGTAGATTGCAAATTAATCGAGGATAATATAAACTACGCCTACGAAATTAACCAGAATACTATCCTTTTTACAAATATACTAGCCAAACATGTTTATTATTCTTGCAATAATTCTCATAAACAACAATTAATGGTAGAATTTAAGAACTTTATTATAAATTTCGAATTTTGCAAAATTAGGGTTTGAAAATATGTTTTTTCAAATACTTTTAAAGAAGAATTTACTCCAAAAATTTTATCTCAGGCTAATCCCATAGCAAATTATTCAGTATTACAGCCACTGAAATTTGAACATTATTTAGAAATAAAAAAAAAAACGATTGAACTGGGGCGAATCCAAGAACTACTAAAATTAATACGACCCATAACCTATTAAAATTTACAATACCCACTGGTATAATCGCCACAGTATCATTGGCACTTATTTTAGGATATATTTTCAAACAAAAGTATTGCAATGACAAATTGAAAATAAACATCACTAACAAATCTGAGGACAGATTTCCAATAAGGTCCCGAGGAGTTACGTTAATGACCATGCAAACTCAGAAGAAATATTGACACACGGTAATAAAATCTAATTAGGGTAGAACCTTTTCCTAATGATACTTTCCAAGAATTATCGTTATATGTAAAACGTATATGCATAATTGTATTAGGAGATAAGATTTTGCAAACATAAATGGAACTCAAAGATGTTTTTTTTTTGTAGTAGGGAGGTGAATGCTATTTATTCACAGTGTGTGGGACTCCCATGCGCAACTGGACTACCCACTAAACACCTCCCCGTCAACCTGAGAACCTAGCCTGGAACCGTTTGACACATTACTTCGGGCCAGGTCTCGTTTTGGTACGCCGTGGGGCGCCTTCAAGCTGAGGAGTCCCTTTCTTAGCGGGAGGGGAGAGGGGAAGAGGAAATGCCAGAAGAGCGATCCCTCAGCGCCCCCGGCTACTGTCAGTCCCTTTTATATTTTAGGACTGCCCGAGCATAATGTGCCACCTGGTTCCATTTGTCAACCGATTCGAGCATCACCGCAACTATATTATCCGGGGTGAGCTCTTCCGTCTCCCTGTAAAGTTTCCTTCGCAGCCTGACCCATTTTGTACGCGCAAAAAATGTGTGACAGGCATTGTCCTCCTCTCCTGGGCAAAACCGATAATCGGGAGACCGTGACTTACCAATCTTGTGCAGGTAAGACTGAAAACACCCGTGCCCGCTCAAAAGCTGGTTTCGATAGAAGTCAGTCTCGCCATGCCTTCAATTTAGTCACGGTCTCACATCCGGGATGAGGCGCGCAGTCCACCTTCCCTTCGTGCAATTCACCCAAGACTGCTGCCAATCGTTTAGCGAGTGCTGTCTTTCCTCGTGGACAACTATCTCCCTTGCATCCTCGTTTTGGCGCAGGTAAATAGCACGACGCTCTCTAGCAAGGAGGGCGAAAGGTATCACGCCTGCAATCACTCTCACCACCGAGTCGGAGACTGTTGGATACGAAGATGCAATTCTCAGTGCTCCTCTTCTCTGTTTCTATGCCAAACGTTTTCGGTATACCTCCTTGCTGAGAGCGTCGCCCCATACCTCTGCTCCGTACAGTAGCACTGACCCTACAGCACTCATCAAGAGGCGTCTTCTTGATGGGCTGGGTCCCCCTACGTTCGCCATAAGTCGACTCAAAGCCGATATTCCCGAAGCAGCCTTCTCAGCCGTTGCCCTGATTTGCTCAGAGAAATTCATCTTCGAGTCGATCAGTAGCCCCAGGTACTTGACCGCTGGTTTCGATTCGATTTGTATGTCTCCAATACTGATCTTCCTTACTCTAGGGATTCTCTTTTTGTCAAGATGACCACTTCGGTTTTCTCCAGTGCTAAACTGAGCCCGCGAGCAGTCATCCAGTCCCTCACTCACTAGCATACCTAGCCTAAGTTGCGCTTGTTCAACGGTGCGTCCGGCGACCAGAGCCGCAACATCATCCGCATAGCCGACCAAGCGCGACCCATCTGGCATCTCAAGTCTCAGTAGCCCGTCGTAAGACACGTTCCACAGGTCCGGACCAAGGATAGATCCCTGGGCAACACCCGATGTAATTTGCATCCTTCGCTGGCCCTGTGTCGTGTCGTAGAGCAGGCTTCGGTCCTTTAGGTAGTTCCTCAAAAGCCGCATTAGATATTCTGGAACTTGAAAAGAGTTTTCCAGCGTGTCCAGAGTATCCACCCATCTAGCGGAGTTGAAGGCATTCTTGACGTCGAGTATCACCAACAGGACGATCCGTCGCTTGGTGCGACTATATGCCTCTGCCTTTTGGACCGCGTTCACCACCTCTGCAATCGCATCAATGGTAGAACGTCCTGCTCTAAAGCCGTACTGCCGAGGAGATAGGTCCCCAGCAGCACGAATCGCGTCAGTGAGTCTTCCCTTGATGAGTTTCTCTAGCACTTTCCCAGCCGTGTCTAGCATGCATAATGGGCGGTATGCAGACGGCGATCCGGATTTTCCCTTCCCCTTGCTGATCAGCACGAGCCTCGCCACCTTCAATCGTACCGGAAAAACCCCGTCCCGTAGGCAAGCGTTGAATGTGCTGAGCAGCAAGTCAGGACAATAGACGAGCCGCAAGCCTTCCTCGCTTTCAATGAGAGGACTGCCTCCTCCAGTTCCAGCTGTGTGAAGAGTGGGCACTCTACTGCTGTTTCACCATGGACAGCGTCAACATGGACGGGATGGGCGGAGAAGAGTCCCCACGCTATCACGTCCATCTGTTCCGCGTCATGTATACAAGGCTTCCATAGGGCACCAAGTTTCCCCATCACCAGCTTGTAGCCAAGGCCCCACGGATCCTTGTTCACATTGTCCACTAGGTCTTGCCAGCAGCGAGCCTTGCTACTATTGATCAGTTTGCGAAGGCATTTCCTGGCCGACTTATATGCTGCCACCTGGTTGCATGCCTCGTCACGGTTCTGCGCCCGTTGAGCCTCACGTCAAAGCTTGTGACAATTCCTTCGCTTTTTAGCGATTTCAGTAGACCACCAGTACACGGGGGGCTTGCTGTGCCGGGTTCTTCGATGGGGCATAGAAGCGCAGCAAGCAGTCGTAATGATGCTCATAGTAGAGTTCAGCACGTCTTGAGCTGCCAGTTCTTCCGTCTCCTCCGAAGCTCCCTGCAGCGGCTCACCTGCTGTGAGAACCTTGTCGAACCTCTCCACATCCATCCTTCCGATGTTCCATCCAGTTGTAGAAAGCCGAGAGCACGGGCGTTGGGAGACAGCATCACTTATCTCAAGCAGAATGCTCTCATGATCACTGGCTGAGTAGTCCTCTAATACTTTCCAGTTGTGTATCCTCCGTACTAAGGACTCCGAGGCAAATGTCACGTCCGGTATGGTTCCCTAACAGCCAATACGGCGGAAAGTCGGCGTATTTCCGGAGGTTAGTACGACGAGGGCCGTCCTGGCCGCCATTTCCAGGATTCGTTTTCCCCGAGGATCTGTCTGAGGCATTGCGCCATTCGATTGCTTTAGCATTGAAGTCGCCCCCAACGAGCACTTTGCCTTCTGCGTTCGAGACAGCACCCTCCAAAGCATTAAGTTTGGCTTGGAAGGATGATATCGACTCGTTAGGCGTTAGGTACACACTATAGAAGATGATCCCTGAGCACCGAACCAACACGAAACCATCTCCCCGTCCACAACTCTCCGCTTGAAAGTCACTGCTCCGAACCCAGATGACGGCAGTACCAGTTTCATCAGAATACCATAATGCTGGACTTTTATTATGGTGTTGCTCACTCAGCAGCAAGAAGTCGGCTTTCAGGTCCCTCGCAAACTGCTCAAGCAGATTTCTGGGCGTTGAACTGCGGTGTAGGCTTAGCTGCAGGATGCGGGTCATCGGAATTCTGATTTTGCCTTGGCTAAGGCTTCCTGGAACACCCGGCATTTTCATGATCCCAAGACGTGTCCAAAATCAGGTCTTGGATCAGGGTCCTTGCAAAGAATACAGTGTGCCTCCTTCGTACACGCTTTTCTTATAGGTCCCATTTCACCGCATTTGTAACATAGGGAACTCCTATCGGGTCCTTTGCATACTTGTGTGGTGTGACCACAACCAAGGCATTTGAAATATTGAACAGGCGTTGCTCTTTGCCGTATCCTACAGACAACCCACCCTATTCGTACTTTGCCCTTGTTCAGGAATTGTTCAGCGTCCTTTTTGGTCAAGTCAACTATGGCCATGCGTTCTCCCCTGTTGTTTTCTGGTGACAGTCTCACTTTGATCCTTCCCACGCTAGGGAACTCCCTTTTGATGGCCTCTTCTACTTCGGCGAGATCCGTCACGCAATCAATGTTTCTTATTTCGATCGTTGCCATCGGCTCGAGCGGGGCTATAGTTGCGCTTTTGCCGAAGACTTCTTTACTGCGTCACAGAATGCTTCTTTATTGCCAGCCTCTGCTCCGAATTCCACCAGTATGTGGCCCGACCGCGTTGGTCGTACTACTTTAATGGTAGTGTGGTGTCTGCGGGCCTTACGTTTCCCCTGATGTCCCGCAGTACCTCCGCGTAGGATCGGCCATCTTGGGGCTTTACGAGCAGTGCCTGCTGCCGGGGTCTTCGTCGGGGCTTCTGCCTCTCCTGTTTTGCATCAGGTCCTTTTTCTACTTGGGCGTCCGTGCGGCTTTTTTTGAAGGAGTTTCTTTGTGGCTCTCTTCGCTCCTTTTGTAAGCACTGTCTGGAACCCGTGATCTGGTGCTCCACGCCCATCAAGTGCCTCTTCCTTCCTTCTTTTATCCCGATTTCCTTCGATTGGGCTAGACGCCATTTCTTTTTAATGGTGGAGCTATCTGCGTGTCACCTTTAGATTTCGCCCCAAGCGCCTCTATAGCCTTCTCTTCATCTTTGGCCCTTAACCAGCTCCTCCGATAGTGCCCTATGCGATCTAGGAGCTCCTCTAGCTCAAGGAGCCCCACCTTTGCTGCTTCGCTGATTTTTAGGGAGTCGCATGCAGATTGTATTTTTTCAGAACATCTCCCACTTTTCGGAGTAGCCTTTCTTCTTTGTATCGCTGGGCAGCAATTGTAACTTGCAACCATCCTTGGGAGAGGTTATCCCGCTCCGTTTCTGAGTGCAGTACTTCCGCCACATTTTCGACGTTGGTGGTGCAATCACGCGGTGCCTGGTCACTCGTTGCTTTTCGTGCCATAATCTCCTCATTAGTTTCTGGGTTTTTTGTTGCAATGTCGGGATTTGCGACCCTTGCATCGGTCGCTTCGGTAACGATCGCAGCAGTGACAATCGAATTTTCGGTGCTCTTTATGTTATCTTCCGAAACTCGAACACCTGAAGCGCCCTGCAGAGTTTCCCGCTTTTCCTGAATAGGACACTCAGGCGTTCGCATCATTTTTTTGCTGCGCCCGAACGCCGCAGGAATCTCAGTCTGAACCAGACTGCCTGCTATTCTCCGTTTTTTGTCTGCCTTCACTGTCATTGTGTTATTCTTCGTTTTTGTCGTGGTTAGTACCGCTTTCGATGTACTGTTAACATCGAGGCTGCAACCACTGATTGCGTCGTCGTTGTTATTATTTGTTTCTTTTCTTGGATGTTTTTGGTCTTTTGATTTTGTTTGCTCCAGTTTTGTTTGGTCGCTTCTCGGAGCCGCTATCTCCGTTCGTGTGTGTAGTCGCCTTTTTGGCCCCATGGTTATCTTTGCAGAGCAGGGAGGCCATGCGAGGGTTGGCACAAGCCCTTATGCGGACAAGTGCTCAGAGCCAGACCAGAACTAATCGGGAGTCCGTCTCAACCGAACCTACACCACCAAGCCCAATGGTGCGAACTCTGAACGTACTCCGAGGCCTGCCAAGTTTTTACCGGGACGGAGACGGTTTGATAGTTGAATTGGAGCCGTTCACACACGAGTTTCACCTCGGCGCTACTGTGCAAAGCAACTAGGTCCAAACCATCACATCCGCCAGCCCAAAGCGTCAATTCCAGTTCGTTGTCCAAAGCGTAGACCAGACCCAATCAGAGTCTTTACCTGTAATCCCAAGAGGCAACCTCACGTCACCCCCATATCCTCGGATCCGTGGGGGCGGAACTCCCCAAAGAATGCTAGCGTCCAAGAGTGTTCTTGTCGACCGGCATTCCCCCTGCGGGGATTTCCTCGGGTACGTGGGGGCGGAACTCCCCAAAGAATGCTAGCCTCCAAGAGTGCTCTTGTCGACCGGCATTCCCCCTGCGGGGACTCAAAAATGCTATTTTAGTTAGTCTTGTAAGTTAATCGAAATTAGAAAGAGTTTCTTTTTTAAAAAGTATTGTTTCATTTTATCTTGAGATTTGAGTGGAAGAATTGGTCCACGTAACTTTGGCAATTGAACGTGAGTGAAATGCTCGGCCGATTCAGTGAGCTATCTGGTGTCTTGGGGATTCATTGAATCGTCGTTAGGAAGAATAAACTTAAGTGTGAAGCATCCGAATCTTTTGATTGTAATAATTTATAACATTCATATATTTTTCGAAATTTAAGAAATTGTGATAAATAAGACTCTGACATACAATATAAATACACGCATCATTTGGATAATTGCCAACCTTGAAGTTCAATCAGAGTGTTGTGCATTTCGACGCAAAATAATAAAATCAAAGATCAGGAAAAAAGAATCCAGCCGCAAACAATGCTTGTAATGTGACGCCTACGCCCGGGAATCGAAGTGATTCCGATCCCGAACCCTTGCAACCGGCCAGATGGATATGTCCTCGAAGTGCCAGCGGACTTCATCTGTCGTGCGGATATCGTTGCGCAGAAAATATTTTTTTTTTCTGTCCAAATATTTAGATCCGTGGATATAAATATTCGAAATATAGAATTAATCCAAACACCGGCACATTTCGAGACATAGCCATCTGGAAATGCCCCTCCACCGTGGCCATCGAGAAAACTATGCCACTGGCGACAACTGGAGAGGCACATTGCCGCCATATGGCGTGCCATTCCACACACAGATGTTTTGTCCGAGGTGACAACCGGGAATTTTGACAGCCACATGGCGGGTGTGGGTGAAGGAGAAAACTGAAAAACGACCGGCATGTCATAATTGTGTGCTTTAGTTATTAATTGAAGCCGGGTTTGAAGTGCAGTGACAAACGAAGTGTTTGGCGATGTCGGATATTGATACTGTACGTGTGGCAGTTGGAATCCCCTGAAGGTCAAGAAAAGCGTACAGCCCTGGAAAGGACTGGAGAGTTGGATGGGTGGCAGTGGAAACATTTACTCAAACATCAGTAAATCAAATTTAAATCCAAACGCACCTGCGCTTAGCAGCGGCATGGGATATCAACAGTCATCGACAATATCTTCGTTCAGTAACAGCAATAAGAAAGTTAGTGTGGTGTCTGAAAGAAAAGGAACTATTGGAGGAAGAAGATGAAGAAACAAGGGCTTATCGTTTAGAAATAGAAAAACAAAAGGAAATGCGGAGACGAAAAGCAGCCGAAGAAAAGCAAAATGAGGAAAAAACCAACTGCCGATGAGCCTCCAACAAAACTCAAACCAATCATAGTTACAGAAAGTAAAATCATTTCACTCAAGAGAAAGCCGAAGGGAAACGATGAAAATGAAAAACAACACCGACTGGCGAAATTCGTTGCGACGAGTGTAACAAGGTATTTACAAAAATTTGCGATTTAACACAACACAATAAAACATAACCTTGATTACCATACTACTATATATTGATAATATATACAAAGTTGAATGTAGTACATATAATTTAATATCACCTGGAATAATGAGGTATTTTTTTTGTTTTTCTTGTTTTATCATGTACAATGCTTGATGCCTACACATATATGCACATTAATTTAATTTTAAGTTACATTCGCAAATGGATATTTGAATAATTCTAAAATAATGAAAAATTTAGGAGATAGAACATTTTAAAAAAATTGTTACTTAAATATTGTTGGAATGTTAAAAGTATTTTGAGGTATTTGGTGTATGGAACGCGGACATATATTGTGCTGAGAATTCCAAGAGAAAGTTAGAAAATAATTTTTGTTAAATTTAGAAATAATGTTTGTAATGATAAATGATGATCTTTAAAGATCGATTTTTAATTGTACAGCAAGGAAAAATCCCACAGAGTCAATAACCGAAAGAATATTGTTGTTACTAATTTAATTTTATAGACCTTACTAGTTGATTAGTTGATTAGGAAATGGGTGGTTAGAGGTTGAAAGAAAAGTTGTAGAGGGAGAAGTAGTTTGTGTAATTCCAAAAGGGTTTCGTATATTGATATGGTTGTTGTTTGTGAAATGCGAAATTTGATTTTGGAAAATTTAAACCGTCAGCGGCCCTTGGGAGAAAGGAAATGAAAGATATTTAAATTTTTAATTAATTATAATTGTTGAAATTTTTGGAATACTTTTTACTAAATGATTGATGGTTTTTTTTCGAAAATTAAACTTTCTCGCTGTTTCTTTTCTCATTAAAGCTTCCTTAACATCCTTCAAAATCATCCACGATAAATGCTCCTTTCAAACGTAAAATAGACGTCAAGTTAATTTGTTTGCTAATATATTCCAGTATCAATTCCTGCATTCCCAGTAAGATTAGATAAGAAAAGAATGATATACAATGGTCGCATCTTTAAAATAAACCTTTATTTAAACATTTGCATAATGCGTACATTCCAGTTATAAGGAACCATTAGATGATTGTGGTCTCGTAGTGTTTGCTTTAGAATGCCATCAATTGGAATAAACTAAGTTGAGCATTCGTAGATAAACTATTTAAATGAGACGGTTTACGCTAAATTCGGTTCTTTTGTCAGCCAGCGTGAATGAAACAATTAATAATTTCAACTTGTTTCAAAAAAACAAATATTGTAAAATCACAATCAAGGGCAATTATTTTAGCAAGTTTGTTTTCGAAAATAACTCGTTCCTTGAATAATTTTGTATGATGCATAAATTGTTTGGTGAAAATGTACCACAAATGGTTTTGCAAAGCGTTCTTAGTTATTAAATTTACTTCCTGCTTAGGTTTTGAGAAAACAATTTTAAATCAAGCATATTTGTCATAGCTTTCTCTACTTTGACTTTATTTTAGTGTTTATCGCTCTAGTTTAACGATTAGTTTCATTCCTTAGGATGCGTCACCCTTATAAATGAAATAAAATTAGTATAAGGTTTTAGTGGAAGAAATGCTATTTTTCCAATTTAGGTTACGCACGGAATATAGTTTTTTTTTCGAAAAATACTAAAAATAGCAAATCTAAAATTGTTCAATATTTATAATTATTAAAAATGAATTGCTAGATAACACACGACTTTCCTTTTCAGTGACTCGTTCTTTTTCAGTGGGAACCGAGAGTGTAGGGTAAGTATGCCGTCGCGAGGGTAGGGTTTTGACAAATCCGCTGAAGTCGGTTTCGCGTCGCGCGCGGTACGCGGTACCTTTGATTGTTTCGTCATTTCATTAGAGTAGTTTTCGTCGGTTTAATTTCGAGTAGCATATTTTTCGGTACCGCGTCGGTGATTCGGTAACGCGCCTATGGGATTTTGTAGCGTTTTTGATTTGAGATCTGTGGATAGATCGCATCCAGAATTAACGTAATGTAGGTTTCTCGTTCTGGATGAGTAATTGTTGACGCGTTTGGAAAACGGGCATGTCCAGGTGACTGAAATATTGTAATTGAGCGTAACTCATTCGGAGACCCGCGACCGAAATCCTCTCCGAACTAGCTGGCCGACAAGCAGTCACCGCGTGAATGGGTTACGGTGCACGGATTGGTTGACCTGTTGGTACCATTCGTTGGCACTTCTCAGACTTAACGTCTAGAACCGATGAGAGGTCGGTTCCGCGTTCGAACTTGAAAAGATAAAATCATTACATGCTATTATTAACAAAGTTGAGCGAATTTTGACTTCTAAGGTATTTGTTGCTGTTGTGCTTTTAAACACCTACCTCTACAATTTTTTTCATAGTTTTCAGACCACAGCTGTCGTATCGTCAGGGGGGGGGTGGACACAAATTTTTCGTGTATTTCCCCTCCCTGTGCGCCCCTCGAAGCAAAAATTGTCAGTTTGTCACCTGTTTTGAAAAGTTCTCATTAAAACCTTTGGTTTGATACCCATATTGGCTACATTTGATGATTTTTTTTCGGGGGCCACTTTCCTATATGGGGAGACCCCCCTTAAATACGTTATAAAATTTTTTTTATGTAATTTAACTTTCAAGAGAGCACCACTTTACGCCTACATACAAAATTTTATGTTTCTA
This sequence comes from Odontomyia ornata, assembly GCA_963969285.1. Classification (NCBI taxonomy): domain Eukaryota; kingdom Metazoa; phylum Arthropoda; class Insecta; order Diptera; family Stratiomyidae; genus Odontomyia; species Odontomyia ornata. The sequence goes on along the minus strand of OZ017740.1, from coordinate 262,981,417 downwards.
GCTTAAGTAGTTTGCGAGAAAAATTGCTGTGACACACGGACGGACAGACAGGTCGCAATTTTATTTTACAAAACCCTAAAAACAATGGATTATGTTATCCTTGGAAACGCGTTTGAAGCGTTCTATATAGAACATTTAATTTTTACAATAGGCCCGTATTTTCATTGTCAATGTCATTTTACATATTTTCACTTTCCTTAATTATTCTGATTGATATATCATTCCCTCGCCATCACCACCATCATAGCAGCGCCACAAAACCGTCCATTTGCTAGTGGCGAGAAGGAGAGACCTTTGTAAATTGATTCTGAGTCGCTTGCACCTCAATAGCCACAGTGGTTGTCCTCATTGCCAAGAACTTATTTTTATGCGAATTCACGCTACAGGATACAAATGTACAAAAGATTCGCAGAATTACCAGCTAGCCAAACAACTAACCTAACCATGCCCAATAGGGGATGAAGAAAAAGCGTGTCGGGGGTTTTGCAGATTAATTTACAACACGTCTGGCTCGTGGACAATATAATGAATTTGTAAGGGTGCCCAGGAACAATAATGGGCGAAAATATCATCTGAATAGGCACAAAGTTGGTGCATTCATTCTCGAGACATTCTTATAGTACCTTGACATCAGTATGCGAGCTGGAGGCATGCTTTTATGATACTTTGTGGCAAATAAGAATCGTTTGAGGTATTAAAGAGAAATAATACCACTTCATACATTGTTTTTATGAACAGTTAAATAATATTATATGTATCTCGGGAACTCAAGGTTTTGCTGCAAATGACTTCGAACTTTCAATTCACCGAATTTCCCTCCAATATTGAAAATAACAAATATGTACATTGGTTTCTTAAAAATTGAACTCATCCACAATCTCAGAAAGAATTTCAAACTTTATGGTAGTCTACTCACATTGGGCGCAACTTTCAATGGATGAATTTAATCGAGTAGAATTTTAATTTAAAAATGCTGAAAATTTTAAATATATTTTCATGCACATACTATCACTCTGACTTATAAGAGAAACTACGAGTATAATCCATTCCATCGGTTTCCCTACGGAGAAATAGGAAATGAATTTTTTCGGAGGTCACCACTAGCAAATAGTAAGCGAAATCAGATATAAACCATGAGCTAAGCCCCACTCTACTGAGAATAGCACGGGCAGGCAAAAATTTCAGTTGGCAGGATTTGTGAAAAGGAGTTTAATTATAATGGTCTCATTGTGCAACCACCCGGCTACTTACAACATACGTATTCGCTGGAATTTATCGTGGAATTCGCCCTTTGAACCGCATAGGGCATACGTGACGACATACGAAGCAAATGCGGGTGTGTTGAATGCATTTGCTAAAGGATAAAATTCAAATTTCTCTATTTGTGTTGACAGCGAAAACATACGATTGTGGTTTTTAAGTCAACGCTAGGTGAATTTTTCTTTCAGGTTGCATTGCAGGAACGGCAAGTTGGCCAGTCAGTCCTGGAGATGGTTTTTGTTTGGTTGGCAAACTACGTCCGAGCATACATATATATTAGCATTTGAAAACAGGATAACAACCAAAGCTATTTGAAAAGCAACCATTCATGAGCAATAGGTTAATGTCCAACTTGGCTATGTGCTTACATGATTTAGGTCGCTAAGGATAATGGAATTTATGTTTTTGTGTCGACTACGACCGTTGGGTAAGTGTAGCGTATGTGAATTGATTCTTTTTGCTCCTTGAAAGATTAATAGTTCTTGTGTTGTTATAAATGGAATTTTATTTTCCGTTATGTTTTGTATTTCGTTAAAAAAAAGTTCAATTTTTATTAATTAGAATGAGCTATTGAATTTTGAAAAAAGAAAGATGTTTTGTAAAATCTTGCATAAAATACCCATACAGCACAAACATTTCAAATAGACGACAATAAGACTTCCCATTTTGGGTATTAACATCTGTAAGACTGGGCAGGCCGTGTAATGGTTAGAGTGCTCGCTGCGTAAACCTAAGGTCCCTGGTTTGAGTCCCATTGATGACAAGGTGGTTCGATTCAACTGATTCTTCAGAGGGACTAAAATTCCGTTCAGGTATGATATGTAATAGTTTATAATCAGAACGTATCGCAACTGGGTGGATGTACGCCCGGCAAGAGCGTGGCACTGACCATTTGGCCTTCTCGAATGCCAATTTATTCGATCAAGATAATGAAAATACTCTAAGCGAAGGCCCAGAAGAGACTGTAGTGCTAAAGCAAAAGACTAGGTTTATTGACGGCAATAACTTGACTAATGGATATCATATGCTCCGGACTACATTATCATTATTAATAACCAACTGTAGAAACCTCGTACATTACCTTATGACTCTCATCCATGCGCATTTTTTTTTGTTCAGCAGGGAGAAATTTTAAAATGGTAGCTAGCCAACAGATGGAAAAACTGGTGGACCTGTTTAATTTACGTGGGATTTTCACTAGCATAAAAACGTTACCTGGAAACCCAAACTAGAAATCGCTTTCGCATTCCTTTTATCCAGCAGTTCATGTCATCTCCAGGTATCCACTAGCATTCTTGATCATCCATCAATGGGTTGAGAGTTCGCAAGACATCATTCCTGTTGCTCCAGTCGTAGAACTTTTACAGCGTAATGGGGAACTAGTAGCCAGTTTTCTGCGTTACTCAACATTTTTCCCAGGATTGTGTCTAGTTTGATGGCACCAATGCAGTTGTTTAGTGAAAGTCTTTGAACTATGAACCGCCCACAGTTTAAAAATGGCTAATCCATGGTTTGATGTTTTCGATTAGCCAGTGAACGGACCACTGGCTTTAAGTGCTCACACTCCAATTTTGCTGGCATTTAATAAGTGTACATACACGAACTGTAGCCGACATACCCGAACTGTAGTAGTATATTTTATTCAATTTCAACGATCTTGAAAACCAGCTACATACACAATAAAACAAAGCTCCGAGTATACAAATCTGTGATAAGGCCTGTGCTATGCTATGGGTGTGAAACATGAATCCTAATTCAAGCATCTGCAAAACAATGAACGCCTTCCAAAGACGGGTCCTGATGCAAATGATCAGAGTGAAGCTAAACAAAGACCAATGACAAATTCAATAAAACCATAAGCTGTATGAAATTTTTGACGAGCTGGAGGTCTCAACGATTGTAAGACTACAGAAGTTGCAATTGCCTGGCCAATATTAATCGTATAGATTAACAACGGATATCCAAAATGGTATTCGTTGGGAGAACTGAAGAACGGGTAACAGTGGGGAAACCAAGAAAATGCTGCTCTGACTTGATCAACGAAGATAATTCATCACTGCTCGAATTTGGAAATTGAAGAACGTGGTCAATGGACTAAGAAAAGTTTAGGCACTTGCTACAGGAAGCAAAGGTCTGAGAGAAGCTGTAGTACTACTACGAAGAAGAAGAAGTCGGCATAAGAAGTCGTCTCTTTAATTGATGGGCTTCTGATACTTGCCATGACTCTAGTTAGGTTTGCTATTGCTTTAGCCGCCTTTTCACTTACCTTACGGATATGCTTCCAATAGGTGAGCTTTGAGCCAAGGGGAACTCTTAAATATTCGAATGTATGAGATATAGCTATAATTTGATTTTCAATCGTGATTCTTTCCCTCGTTAAGATGACAGTTTTGGTTTTTGCCACTGCTAACTAGAGCCCATGGTTGTCAAACCAGTAATTAATTCACCACATAACCTGATTGATTTTCTGCTGCGCAAGTTTCACCGTCCGTCATGTTATGACTTATGCTACGTCATTGGCACATCCGACTAAGAACTCAGTTTGAGGGATTTCTAGACAGAGTAGCTCATCATATATTGTATTCTATAGATCAGACCTAAGAAAAGATGTTTCAGCTACACTGGCGGCAATTTGTTTTTCCTCGGTTCGACCGCCCGATTTTCGAGGTAATCACTTATTATAGCATACATGTATCTTTTTATGCGAAATCTATGCTTTAGGACGTTCAGTATGGCGATTCACCTCGCTGAATTAAAGGCATTTTTAATATCCAGAGTAATTGGAACGACGATTGGCTTGACCTGATAGCGAACTTTATCTGGTGTTTTTAATGCGTTCACCGCCTTGAAAAGTGCATTGATTGCTGAGCGTCCTTTGCGGAAACTATTCTGTTTCAATCAAAGGTCATTTGCAGCTTTTATTCCAGTCAAAAATCTTGCTCGTAATATGTTTTCAAACAGTTTTCCAGCATACAAAATGGTCGATCAGCTGATGGGGAGCTGAAATCACCTTAACACTTAGGTAAAGAGTTGTCTATTAAGGACATAACAATTTTATCTATTGATAAAACACTGAAATATTTGAGTTATTGAATACAAATTTATTGTCGGTGTAGTGTAAGCATTGCATTTATGAATTAATTTTGGTCATACGAACACCACGAGCCCTTTCACAGCGGTTGGTTCTTTCGGCTCACTTTCCTACCACTCTGTGACACATTTCGACCTGACCGCTGGCAATTTTGCGTTGGATGTTGTCTTTGATCTCGTCTAAATTTTATGGCTTTTTGGCATAGACCAGTGACTTGATATAGCTCCATAAAAAGAAATCCAATAGCATCAAACCGCATGAACGAGGCGGCCATTCACCCGGATCGTTTCTCGAGATGATACTTTCATCAAATTTGTCTTTCAATAAATCGATGGTGAGACGTGCTGTGTGGCTAGTGGCACCGTCTTGCTGGAACCACATATCGTTGATATCAAGTTCATCCAATTCCACCCACAAATAATCTTAAAAACATAACGCAATAAAGCTCACCATTTACGGTAACATGACAGTCATTTTCACCAACGAAAAGAAATACGGCCCAATCACACCTCCGGCATGAAAACCGCACCAAACAGTATTTTTGTGTGGATAAAACGGTGTTTCAAGAAGCACATGTGGGTTTATCGCTAACCAATAATGCATATGTTATTTGTTAACAAAGCCATTGAGCCGAAACGGCTTCGATGAAATTCTTCATTTTCTTCAAGCTTTGCCAGAGCCTAATTGGAGAAGTTTCAGCATTTTGAATGATCAACTGGCTTCAGTTTTTGAGTCAATTTGATCTTGTAACCATGTGGCTAGATCTTTTCGTATAATACGCCACAGTGTCGCTTGAGCGATGTCCTATTCTTTAGAATGACGTGGAATCGACTAATTTGCCTCATTTTGAATCAATTATCTTACAGCTGCTATATTTCCTTTGCTTTGGGCGAAACGATGTCTTTTTGGCACCAAAAATTTTGACTCGAACTTATCCACTATAGCACGCACAGCCGGAAAGGTTGGACGGTTATTATGGCCGGAAATCGGAATAAGCATTCTCAAAGTTGAGACCACCGATTCAGCATTTTGGAAGGAGTTTTTAATAATTTCCAAACGTTGCTAGCTCATAAACGTTACTATGATGAAAATGTCGACCTTAACTCATGTTATTACAAGGGTGCGGTCACATAATAATACTAAATTGCTATGTCCCTAATCAAAAACCCTATCTAAGTACGAGTTTGGCTACTTTTCATCAAGATAGGAACGTCCCAGTCGAAGGCAAACGTATAACATTCGCAAAATAAAAATCCTGGGGTCCTTTCAACAAAAATTTTAATTGTTTCTTCTGGTATACCATCAGGATCGGGTGCTTTCCTGCTCTTCATTTTAGAGGTAGCGTCCGAAGATTCTTCCTCGGTGATTACAGGGATATTGCACTCTAGTAGGATTTGCGGTTCATCCCTGCTTTCTTGATGTGTTGGAAATAGAGCAACAAGAATGTGTTAAAACTCTTTGGCTTCATGTTCGCTGGTGGGCTTCATACCGTTAAGCTGACGTGCTGCAATCCTGTAGCCAGCACCCCATGGATTAGTGTCGATTGCTTGGCAAAGTAGTGGTACCGCTGCCTCAGGCCTATTTTTGGCTCATTGCCCTCTTTGCGGAAGTAAGAGGGCGTTTTGTTTGAGAGCTAGAATTTCATCTGTCTACCAATAAGCCTGCTTTTTCCCTACGAAATTCCTTTCATAGGGGCATGGAAGCGGCACTTGCTTACCATCCGGTAAGCATCCGTATAGCATACTAGCTTAAACCTGTTTTGCCGCATGAGTCTCACCCGAAAGTACCTTTGCAGTATTTACAGATTCAGTAAATATACATTTATCCAGCCTGCTAATATTCCAACCATAGTTTTTAAGTGGTCTATTCATTTCATTTGTCCTGCTTTTTAAGTCGTTTTCCACCTTTTCACAAAGGCAGCGAGTTCTTCCGAAGGCATGATCACGTTTAAAAATGACTCACCAAAACCTAGTATTTGTTATTTTGGAGTTGAACCTTCGTTGAGAATGATTAAGTTTAGCCTGGGTGTCATCAGATTTTGCTGCTTGGTGGCATTTCAGCAGCTTTTACTTCGGGCATGTACGCTTATCCTACCAATTCTTATTTGACCAGTGCCTAGTAGCCTAGAGGTCTTATCTGCTGCAAGTACAACGACTGATCCCCTTTCCTCTCTGTTATTTGTGGTGAAGAGTCCAACCATTGCATCGTTAGCTATGTCCACCCTAAGTTTTCTCTAAATATATTGCAAAATTTTGTCCTCAGTGGTAAAGCAGTCAAAGCCAGGCAGCTCAACCTTAGCTATTGGCATGAGGACCTTAACCTTCCCTTGGATTCCAGCCGACGCTTAAATTTTGTCATGTACTTGGCATGGTCTTCTTTTTTTGCTAACTATAGTAGTACATCACCGTCAGCGGTCTTTCTAATTCAGCTCGTTTGCATACCTGAGTCTTCTGGACGAACTAATGCTCGGATTGCTCCTAAAACTTCTGCGTATGCCTTCCTCTCAGCTGGCCTGTTAAAAATTGCTTGCTTTCTATGGTTAAGGGGTTTGTCTTTTTGTTATCTCTTCCAATTACGTTAAAACCTTCATTTCTAAGATCCTCGTTTTTTTCATTATCTTTGGTTTGCACGTTCATACATTTCTTTTTCCTTATTACTGTCTACCATTCCTTAGTTATGTAAACGGCTTTATCAGGAGAAGCTTCCGTTATAGAAGGCTTAGTTGAACCTATCACACCCTCAAGCGGCTACTTCAACTTTTGTCTCCCGCTTAGAAAATTGTTGGGGTTCGCAGAAGTTTACAAGAAGATTATCGTGAATGCCAAACATGAACTTATTCTTGTTCGTACTAGAAGCGATGAAAACGCATTTTACTCGCCCACTGATGATGTTCACATCAAAATTTTAAAACTACAATGGAAAGTGCCTCACATCACTCCGGATGGGTCCGAAAAATTAATAATTTTGAAATTTATCGAATCAGCGCATCCAGTTCAAGTAAGCTTTTGAAACTGGGAACTCTACGAATACCCTGTCTTACCAACCACAACAGAACATGTTTGGAGTGTGAAAACTACAAGTCAACTTGAAAAACCTCGATATATTATTTAAGCCTTACAGACAAATCGAAAGAATCTCAGAGATAAGGATGCTAGCAAGTTCGATCATTGCAAATTGTCCAATGTCAAATTGCATTTAAACTCTGAATCGTATCCCTATGATGACATGAATATCAAATTTACAGGCAATAGATTTGCTCTGCTCTACGATATGTACAGTAATTTCCAACAATCTTATTACGGCATTCAGCCACAACCACTACTCTCACGAAACGAATATAAGAAATCAGCACCAATTATAGTAATTGATTGCTCACGTCATAACGATTCCATTAAATCTGGCTCAGTCGACAAACAGCTAGATATCAAAACATCTGCAGACGTACCTGCGTTAACAACAGCTTACTGCTTACTTCTTCATGATCGTGTAATTGAATACAATCCTCTCACTAGCTCAGTTGAAAAACTTGTATAAAACCTTCCACGATCATTAAATTCAATTCAGTATCACATTTTCCATTTTCATCATCGCCAACATCATGACAACTTTTGTTATCGATATGCAAGGGTTCCGAGGATACTCCAATGCTTTCATCATTAAAGAATTGGCCGTTGTTAATGTATACGAGGATTTCTATCGCCACTTTTTACTGGAACCTCCCTTCAGCTTTGCAACCCTTCCAAAAGAACGCGCATTGGCTATTTAAAAATCACCATGGACTCAAATGGGGCGATGGATTTACAACATTCAAAGAACTGAAAGAATATTTGCTTTCAAACATGCTAGACGCCACAATATACGTCAAAGGACTTGAGAAAAAGGAATGGCTCGTTAACATGCTAGAAAATACTAGACTGATATTTAACATGGGTGAGGAGGAATACGATTGCCCCAACCTGAAAACCCTGAAAAAACACTATCCTGAAGCAAACCGGTGTAATCCTCACAGCGGATGCTGTGCTCTACAAAATGCCTTTCTTCTGAAAAAAATTTATTTATATTCCTAAAAATTAAAGATTTTAAATAAAAAAGGTGTTGTTGTACATTTCAAAAAGGCTCTTTTATTTTACTAATGCAATTTTCAATAAATATTTATTTATTTCAACAAAAAAAATATTTAAAACGGTGCATAAAACAACCCGTCATTATTTGAAATTTCGTGAAATTCGATTGTGCGTTTCTGCTCCTTGTTGCTGCTGCTGCTGCTGCTACCGCTACAACTTAACACTAATTTACCAGCGTTGAAATCCGCCAGGACACCATCGCTGTACTTGCTATAGCGACTGGGTAGAAATACTCGAAGGCAATTATCCAAGTCCAGGACAATTGCTGAAAAAAGGATTAATAAATATTTGAAGTTGCTTAATATACAACATTTCGAATTACCTAGTTGTCATCCTTTCCGCTGCTGTTATTTTGTACCGCCTTCCTGGCTCCAAGTCGGTTATTTTGCCAAACGCCAACGTTTTGTAGCTTAGCAATTCTTTGATAGATTCCATAGTGTATAGTCGACTGATAAATTGCTTCATGATTCTCGAGCATTTATACTAATTTATTATCGTTTGTGGTCAACTATTATCTCCTTTCCCGTGAACATTGAAGCACTTTATTATCACCTGCGGTTAGCTATTAACGTTTTCCCCACGAACATCTCAAAACAATATCATAGATTTCTCGCTAGAAAATATCTTTTGTGATTCAGTTTCCTTGCTTCACAAGTTCAGTTTCTTTCCTATTTATTTTTGTGTGTAGTCAAATACTTTTCTTATCATCATTAGCAAATTTATAAAATGCTTCTATGTAAGAAGTTTGCAATCAGTTCAAGTTAAATTACAAGAGAAAGCGAAATGGAGCTGAGTCAACAACCGCAGCGAGAGTACCAGGTGCCATCACTACAGCACTTCGCTCTAGCAGCATAGCTGTCAGATTCACAATTTAAACCTGCTGATTACGAGCTCCTCAAAGTGGGGATGAACTTCAAAAATCTTAAATTTCGAACGAAACCGGAAAGGCATACAAAAACGATGGATCAGGTGATCTTACACTCGATACGGTGGATTGACACCAGTGCACCGATACACTCGCGTTTTACTTACAAATTTCCAGCCATTGAACCTGTTCAAAGGTTTATTGAAAAAAAGAAAAAACAAGAGTTTATTGCAAAAAGAAACAAGGGATAATAAAGAAATAATCATGTCTCGTCGTATATTCTATTGTATTTTATTCTCAACATACATTTCAGGATTCTATCTTTTTCACTTGCTTCTTCCGCTGTTGCCATCGTCTCTTTTACACCCGTTTTACCCGTCAAGGACTTTTTCTCGAGATTTTCTATATTCCCTCCTCCGAACCATACGATCAAATTCCTTCTGCGTTCGCGCAATTTCTTCATCTTCTCTACCGAATTCATGATGACTTCCATTTCTGCGGAAAATCTCTTTCAAACCTTCCTCGTCCTCCTTCTTTTCATAATCGTAAATTGCATGTTTTCTATCCCCATCCCAATCATCTATGTCACCGAACGGGCAGCCCTTAGGATATCGATTTCTCGCTTTGACTGCACCGAACCCCGACAAAACTTTTCCCGCCAGCGTAATTTCACCACTTGAAGCAATAATAACCCAGTAGAAATACAATATTTGTTTTCTCACACCTCTCTTATTTGACTCACCCAGCACTTCAATCTTAACATGCTGCCAGTTTTGGAATTCAAATATTGTATCAAAATTTCGCAAACTACAATCCTCACCATTCCTTAACGTCAATGCAAGCACCCTTGTTCCATCCTCAGGCATCATATACACCTCCAAGTACGTCGAATCAATTTTCACATTGATGGCCTTAATGCTACGCCATACTTGCTCACATATACAAAATTTGCACATGAGCTTCAATCACTCTATCCAAAACATCGTGCCTTATTCACTTCCTATCTATACTGTGACACGTGCCCACTCAATCCTTATCTATAACCCCTCACCCAAAGTCGCAAAACTATTTCACACACGTAAACATTATCATTACATAACACCTATAATCTCCTTTAAAATAAGCAAAATTAGAAACCACTCGTAAATATAACACATTATCTTACAATTTCCATATGCGATCCAACTTTAAACCTTACATGCCGAGATTCCCACACGTGACGTCACACTCAACATCGCCGCTTATCAACAGACTCATTCACAAACCATAGTACTACATCTCCTTATCAGCTTACCATACAAACAATGACACACTAGCCGCTCTTGAAACATACCAAACCTATCAACACCTGCGGTCAACACGCACGCGCCATCAACCACAAACAATTCATATGAATCTTATTCAGAACCCCACACCGGAAATCAAAACCACAAGAAATTTGTATGAGCTTTATTCAGAACCCCCTTATTCCATCTATTCCCTTCTGACATGAGCGTGGGCCTGTCTATCCAACTTGTTTCAAATTGATACATAGTGGTGACGTTGATTTTGATAACCGCTTGAAATCAGCTGGGGCAAGTGCTACTTATATTAGCAAAACTGCTGTTCTCACGAAGTATTAGGAGCAGTTAAGCGGAGAGTATCCGAAGCTAAATACTACGACGTTATATTTGATGAATCTATAGATGGGTCTCAACTTGGTCCTAGTTTACTATATTTACATAATAACTGTATAAGAGAAAACTTGGTTGGGTTTTTTTTATCTCTATTAGTTTAACTACTATGCAAAGCACGATTCCGAAGTGGAAGTGAAGCCTGTTATAACAGGAGAAATTTTAGGACACTCTGTCGTTAAGAATTGAAAATTTTGTAGGAATAAGCTGTTCTGAATATGTCGAACATACGGAAAACAGTTACATAGATAAAGAGAAATGCCAACTACACTAATTTTTGTAATTGTAAAAGCAATGCACTCAACTTAGCCATTTCAAATGCAGTTGTTACGATCAAAGAAGTACGAGTCTTTTCATTTCTTTGGCCAAAAGAAATTTTGTGTTATAATAAGTTCTGGGCCATCAACTCCGAGAGTATTGCGAAACGCGATGGATCCTAGTAGACTTAGTGACCATTGCAGAAGCTCTTCAAACTGTGTCACCGTGAAGTGATGCCTCGGCGGCAAGTAAAGTCAATTGTTTGTTACGCACAATTTCTACGTCTCGTCACCAAAACACTCCGCAAAATCGCCGGTACTCGGGGAAAACCAAAAAGAGAGTTTTCCTTTGTTCATTAACCTTTAATTGCTTGACAGTCAAAGAGAAAATGCACCACCGGATCAGCTCTTTTTTCTTTTGGCTGTTTTTATCTCGCACGCTTAAATTTCCCATACAGCTTTCAGGTTCAGTGCTTTTCAAATAACCTCTTCTAATTGAAGGCAAAAAGCCTGAAGTTTTGCTGCAATTGGGATGCAGAAGAGGAATGTCGTGCGGGATGGATCGTAGTAGTCTTTGCGTATAGACGTCTTTTAAATCGCTCCTGCCAAAAGTTTTCAAAAATTAAATTAATTTTTTAAAAACGTTAGTCCGAGATTAATTTTTATAGGAAAAAATCTTATATTGTCGAAGTAATCGACTCAGGAAATTTCTATCGAATATTTTTACTTCGATTGGTAACGAAAAACAAATTCACAAAGAAAATTTCGCCACTGGTATGGAGGAGCCCGACGGCTTCCCACCGTTGGGGCAACCTGGGGAAACGACGAATACGAAACTGGCGACAATCACCAAAAGAAAACATAACGAAGAAAACTCCGTAGATGGAGGGTGCAAGCTGCAAATAATAGCGGACAATCAACAAATGGCCAAATTGCAGAAAAAAAATGATGAACTAAGGCAAGAGATACAGTCTCTCAAGGATCTTTTCAAGAAAGGGATGAAGCCTCAAAAGACGCAGCAACAAAATCAATGGCAACAGGTAACAAAGCCAAAGAAAAGTACGAAGCAAGTAAATCCAGAGGAAGTTCTAAGTGCTGGTGGCAGCAACGAGAGCCAAAACTATTTTGCAGCGCTGGAGGGATTAACCGAAGATATGGAAATCGAAGAAAACATCGGAGGTAATTTTAATCAAGATAATGACGTTAATTTTATTCAATATTTAAAGAATAAAAATAAGGAGAAAAAACCAGCCCGCAGTTCTGCTGGTTCCTCTGAAAAAGCTTCCAACAAGACAGAAAAAGTTCCGCCAATCAACGTGTTCGGACAAACCGGGAAAGATATGGTTCGGCTATTGGCAGCCGAAAATAAACTGGCCAATTTCGAAATCAAAAGAGTGATTGCCGAAAAATTAACTATAAGGACGAAATCACTGGTTGATTTCAAGTCAGCCAAAGATGCGCTGATTTCTGGGGAGGTTCCACACTTCACCTATACCCCAAAAAGTGAAAAAAATCAGGTCTTCTTGTTGAAGGGTTTGGACAGCGGAGAGGATACGGTCGATCTTCTTCAGGTGCTCAAGGAGGCTGCACCAGATATTGATTTTGTTTCAGTCAAAGCCTTTGCGACAAGAAGGTCGACCATAGAAAGGAAGAATTTACCACTTTACCTGGTACAAATTGCAAATAAGAGCAGTCCAAGTGCCCTTCAACAAATAAGAAACTTGAATTTCAGAGTGGTGAGGTGGGAACGCCTCCAGAAAAGAGAAGTCAACCAGTGTTACCGGTGTCAAAGATTTGGACATTCGGCTGCCAGTTGTGCCATGCACTATCGTTGCGTTAAATGCAAAGACGTTCATGCTCCCGGTGAGTGCAAATTGGCTCAGACGGAGCCTAAAGAAAAATTATACTGCGTTAACTGCGGTGTTTTTGGTCACCCAGCATCATATCGAGGATGCTCCCGATATCAAGATGCAAAAGGTAAATTTGCTCCAAAGCAAATACAAGTACACCGTTATATCATACCTTCCAACTTCGTCAAGCCCGGAGTATCATTTGCACTCGCCGCTAGAGGACCAGCAGAAAATGCTGGAAAAAATGTAAATAATGTAAGTGGCAATAATGAGCTGCTTCTCAAAATTTACCAGCAATTTAATTCATTATCGGAGGAAATCGACAAACAAGATACAAAAATTAACTTTGCTTTTCAGCGTTTAGGTCTTTCAAATGCCTAATAATAACTTGTCATCCAGTCATATTCCCATGGATAGGCTTCCCCTCATATCGATCAACGTTAACTCTATCGTTGCTATACATCGACGTGATTATCTCCTTGAATTTGTTGTTAAGCAAAAGCCTGACAGCATACTTCTCACTGAAACCCACCTCAATTCATTGCATTCCATGGAATTCAAAGATTTTGCATTCGTAAGAAACAATAGGGTGATAGGTGATGGAGGAGGTGGCACCGGGATATTGGTTAGAAGACCCTATTGTTTCCAAAATATTGAAAAAGTCAAATTCAAAAACTTTGAATTTCTTGAAGTGTCTGTCATCAAAATTTCACTGCCAGGTGGGGATAACCTCTTCGTTATCTCTGCCTATGCAACTGGTCAAAATGTTCTCAAGTTCAAGGAGGAACTCAATTCCTTGTTTGAAATACTCGAATTGAACAGGCTGCATAGTTATTATATTCTTGCCGGTGACCTGAATGCCAAGCATACATCATGGCTAAACGCCACCAATAATCCAAGAGGTGTATTCCTGAAATCATGGATAACAGAGAACCAAATTGAATACAGGTACAACCTATATGGGTCGGAGTTCCCAACATACCCTAGGACAAATTCATATTTGGACCTCTGCATTGCTGACGCAAGACTTAAATTCAGCTTTAATAGTCCTCAACGGAAACTGCAGGTGCTTCCTTACGATAGCGACCATTACGCAATCGTGATTGAAATCAATCATCAAAGGGATGATTTCTTCCTCATTCCAGTTCAACATGAAAACCATCAGTTGAATTTCAAAAAAACAGACTGGGGAAAGTTTCAAAAGAAGTTTAATCGGGAGTACCAGAAGCAATGTCCCTCTTCTGATGATGGCAACGCTTGCTCAATGGTTTCAAATAACAGAAATCTAACTGACGATGAAATAGATCTCTATTTGTCGAAGTTAGAGAAGCTGACGTTGGAAACGATTGAGAAAGTTGTTCCCAAGATTAAACATCGAAACAATATGGAAGGATATGAAACACCAACCATCGCAAGGTTGAAAAGATATTTACCGACGATTTTTGGACTACAACCATCCCTCGTTGGCTTTGTTGAAATTACACCTCAAGAATGTCCGGAACTTAATCCGTTCATACTTCAGGAGTGAGGTCAGCAATCAATGGGCGGAAAAACTGAGGGGTATTAGCCCACAGGACCCAGATGGCGTTTTCGCGAAAGTGAATAGCTTATTCCGCAGGAAGTCTCGAGTGAAGGTATCGAATCTTGAAGTCGCTAGTGATGAGATAAATTTTCTCGATAGAGCTGGTATCGAAATTGATAGTACGACTCCGGATAGAAATGGAAACAGGATTATATGTGATGGATTGCAGAAACTTGCCTTGATTGGAACACATTTTGAATTGGTTCATCTGCCAAACCCAGAGAGAAGGAATGACATATTTTCAGAGGTCGTTGAAGCAAAAGTTTCCGACTTCAAATCACGGCCAATCAATTCTTCATTTCGATGAAACATTAACATCTGACCTTATACCAACCTTGAATCTTATTGATTATTTTGTCAGCTATGAAGACTTGCGTTTCATATTTCGCAGAATAAACAACAAGAAATCATGTGGTACTGACGGTATTCCAAATATAGTTCTCCGACATTTGCCTGAGGTTGCTATAAGGAACTATTACATATTGTTCAACAACATGTTGAACAATTCATAATTCCCAAATGAATGGAAAAAGGCTAAGATATTTCCGATCCTAAAGAAAGGAAAAGAATCTTCATGCCCGAAAAGCTATCGCCCAATCAGCTTGCTGCCTAACATCAGCAAGGTGTTTGAAGTGATACTCAACAGAGCATTAAACGCCCACATTGAGAAATATGAGTTGATGCCGAATTGCCAATTTGGTTTTCGTGCCAGGTATTCGACCATACATGCAATAACGAAAGTAACCTCAGACATCTGTTGGAAACTAAACAACAAAGAATGTGTTGGAGCATGTCTCATTGATATGGAGAAACCCTTCGATACGGTATGGTTAGATGGACTAGTTTTCAAACTTCTTCAGGGCAGGTTCCCCAGACAACTTGTCGCCATGATGTGTAATATGTTATACGGGATATCATTTGTTGTAACTGATGGAAATATGACAACAATGCGCGAATTCAAGGTCTTGAATGGTCTACAGCAGGAAACAGTTACTGCGCCCCTGCTTTTCTCAATATTCATTCGCAAGCTATTGAACAGCTTTGATTTTAATGTATCGCCAACGCGATCATTGGTAGCGTTTGCTGATGATCTGATCATCTATACGGCAGACTGAAAAGCTACAATAGTTCAGAGCAATCTTCAAAAATTTCCACATAAATCCTGTGTTCGATACCTCGGTGTTCATCTCGATAAGTATCTGTACTATACTGCACATGTCAAAATCATGCTCAGTAAAGCACTGAAAGTAGTCATGGCCCTTCGGCGACTCTTCCATTCCAGATATATTGATCAAAAAGTCAAACGTTCAGATTTCTAGACAAGGAGCTCTTTAAATCAAACATACGAGAGTTACTGGAAAAGCGGAAACCAAATAGTATTATTGAACTCAAAAATATCATCATATCTGCTAAGCAAAGTTCTACAATTGAGAAAAAAATCAGGTGTCGACAACGGACTTGGATAACGAAAAAAGTATTTGATGCAAGTATTAAAAATCCCCGTTGGCAGCACCAGCCGGAAAGGTAAATTTCTCGTATGTAGCATAAAGCTTCGAAAAAAAATTTGGCTTGCCTACTACTCAACTTCTTTCTGCAATTTTCGTAGTACCACATGGGTATTTATTAACATAAAAAAAATCTGGCCACGTTCGTTCTTAGAGACCTTTTATCGGGGCGCAAATATTTTGCTAATTAAATTGAGTTGCATACGTATGGATCACATATTGAAAATCGGCGGATCATAAATTGTTGTAAACATATAAATACCGGTTTCGCCCTTCTCGCATTTGCTGTTTACACAGTTCACAGTGGTAACCACACAAAGGCTTAAATAGCTCGAATAGTGAATTTCAAAAGATTTCCATGAAAGTTTAATCAGCACTTGCGTTGCCATTAATATATACATTTTCAATTTTTTTCTGAACTATGAGGGCCGTCATTTCAATTTTTATTGAAATTGGCTGCTAAAAATATTAAGCTGTAAATTTTCGACTTTTTCATTTGTCATTCGATTTGCATAATTAAATTAAATTAACTTGCGTTAATAACTTATAATTTCAAGTTTCAACGGAATCTGTTGAGAATCTTGGCTGCTACAGAAATAAAAAAAATTGTATGCCACCCCCTGTATGGGGAGACCCCCCTTAAAATACCTTAAAATATTTTCTTGCACTGCAAATTTCAAGAGGCACCACTTTTGACCTACGTAGAAAATCTCCTCATTCTAGCTCATGTGGTTTGCGAGAAAACTTGTTTTGACGCACGAACAAACGGACGGACAGACAGACAAGTCGCGATTTTATAATTTTTTTAGGGGATTGTTAAAAAGATTTTACAATATCTTAAAAATGGTCTGGTTTATAAATTCTATCAAATAAAGTCATTTAAAACGTTATCATGAAAAATATTCATTATTCCAGTTGGCACTAAAATAGCGAATTGCGCTTGCCTTCTGACCTTTGGGGGCCGCAATTTTGAATGCATGCATTTTATTTTGGATTATTTTAAATCTTTGTATGCTAGGAACTCATCAATCAATGTACTATCTCGTTCAAATAGAATTTTCACTCTAGACAGGGCAAAATAATTCAATTTTTAAAGAAAATGGCAGCTAAAAATATTAGGCTTTAAATTTTCGACTTTTTTATTTTTCATTCAATTTTAATGATTTCCTGCGTAATACAAGAACATAGTACAGAGATCCATAATCTCAAGTTTCATCAAAATCCGCTGGAAAATGTGACCGCTAGAGGGCCACAAAAACCTGAAAAAAACGCATATTTAAACGGCCGCCATTTTGAAATTTGCTCATGCATGATCACCAAAATATCAAAGACTGTAGGCCTAAATAATGTCTATCTTGAAACCGAATTTCGCATATTTCGGATTAAAATTGCGACTTTAAAAAGCCTTTGAAATTTTGCCCTTTAACTGGCCGCCATTTTGTTTTTTGCAACCTGACCTCCAATTTTTTCACGTAATTCTTTAGACACTTATAATTTCTATCAAGTTATAAAATTTCATGAAAATCTGTTGAAAGCTTTGACCACTATTACAACAACAAAATTTTGCACGTTGTTCGACTTTTGAGCGGCCGCCATTTTGTTTCTGCCGTACCGACTTTGGATTTTTTATTGTGAGATTCATCACATATCGCAATGAACCTTTGTACCAAATTTCATCCAAATCGGAGCTATACTTTGGTCAGAACAGAAATCACGATTTTTCGTCTAAAATGGCCGCCATTTTGTTTTTGCCCGGCCGATATAGCTGGTTCACGAACTTAACCGAAATAATTACCCAATACACCTTTCCTGAAAATTTGGTGAAAATCGAAGCAAAATTGCAACCTCTATCGTGGTCACAAATTTCGTTATATCCCATATATATATATATATATATATATATATATATATATATATATATATATGATGCTCTCCGCAATAGGTAAATTTCTCTCGAGAAATTTACCTAAAAAAAGGAAGGCATACATGGACTACAGGAAGAACAGTGGAAACCAGGCTTTCAAGTTTCTGTATATGCAAGCGAAAAAAGAATCGAAACGACTGGTGAAAGAGGCTAAATTCTTATATTTCTCAAGGAGAATGGAAACAGCGGCTGACAACTCCCGCGAAATATGGAAAATAATAAATGAGGTAAAGGATAACTCTTCAACCCAGGGTATATCACAAAACTTTCAACTGAATCCTGATGGGCCCTCTGACACATCGTGTCCACGTGACGCGGCGAACTCATTGAATAACTTTTTTTCAACAATTGGTGGAAGAATCACTAAGGAAATCGTTGCCAGTTCAGCAGGCAATGTAAATAATACAAATATCGCAATAAATTCCATCTTTCACATTCATCAAACAAATAAAAGGGAAATCTTAAATGTAATCGATGAATTGAAAAAGAATACGGCGCCAGGCATTGATAGCATCACGATGAATGAGATTAGTATAATTAAGGAGGACATAGCACATATTATGGCAAATTTTATAAACGTGCATATTAGGAATGGGACTTTTCCGGAAGAAGAAAAACTTGCAAAAATAGTTCCTATATTTAAGGGTGGTGATCATCTTGACCCGAATAACTATCGCCCGATTGCGCTGCTGACGGGATTTAGTAAGATATTTGAAAAAATACTAAACAATCCATTAACATCATTCTTAGTTGAAAACTCTATCATAAGCCAACATCAGTTTGGTTTTCAAAAGAACAAGAGTACTTTGGGTGCCCCACATTCAGTCACACGTTTCATCAATCTAGGACTTGACAGAGGTGATTATGTCATCGCAATTTTTGTGGATTTGAAAAAAGCATTTGATACAGTTGATCATGATATCTTGCTTCGTAAACTTGAATCGTATGGTATTCAGGGTAGTCCTAAGAAGTTGTTTAAGAGTTACTTGGAGGGAAGATCGCAGAGAACTTTAATAAACAATGTACTGAGCGACCATGCACCTACGGAAACAGGAGTTCCCCAAGGTTCAATACTGGGCCCATCTTTGTTCCTGCTATATACAAATAATCTAAATACATGTGGGCTGACGGGATATCACACATTATATGCTGATGACACAGTTCTACTTTATTCAGTACGAGACAAAACTGCCATTGAGAACACTATCAACGACGATCTAGGAAAATTCCATCAGTGGTTAATTGGAAACAAACTAGTATTGAACACATCAAAGACAAAATATATTGTTTTTAAGCAAAAGAACAAAGGAGACATAGATGTCGAACTAAATATTAACGGCGAAAAATTGCAAAGAGTGCTAGAAATGAAATATATTGGTCTTATCATAGACCATCGTATGACCTGGTTACCACACATAAATAGCTTAAGAAGGTAATTAGCCCCAATACTAGGATTGTTAAGAAGATATGAGGATTTTCCAATGCACATCAAGAAACTTGTTCTAAATGCGTTTGTCCTGGCGAAATTGCATTATTGAGTACTTATTTGGAGTCAATCAGCGAAGCAACATTTAAACAGTATATCCAGGCTGCTGACCAAAGCGTATAAAAACATTCTGAAGCTGCCAATGCTTACTCAAACTAGTTTGGTTTACCAATTGGCAAAATCATTAACCTTTAGTCAAATTATTATTATGGAGAAAGCGAAGTTTATCTACAGAAATTTAAAAACTAATGGATCGGAACGAGCGCCATTAATTAAGGTATCACAGATCAACCCACATAATGCGAGGAATACAAATCAATTCGTAATACCTTTTGCCAGAACGGATCGACTAAAGAACGATGCAACGAATGATGCTTTGCGTATATATAACAATCTACCAGAAATTGTTAAGGAAGCAAACTCACTTTTGGTATTTAAGAAAAGACTAAGGGAGCATTTAATGAGTACTGATTGAAGCGTGGACCTGTAATTCTGCTTTTATGAGCCCAGTATCTTAGGGCGTTCTTTTTGACCCTATCGGCGAGATACTGAAGTGACAGTTACTCAGAGTTTTTTTTGAATGCGTCGTATGATATTGAATTTTTTTTATCTCTGAGAGCTGATCATGATTTTTTGGACTAGATGTTCACGAAAAGGACTAGTTCACATTATATTGTGTGCCCCCTTATACCGATGTGTTAAACATTGTCTGGATGGCACAAAGGACCAAGCGACGTAATTTGAATGCAGATCGCACGAGCGTTGTGCGACGAAGAAAGAGTGATGGAGAGAGTGGTAGGGAATGGAGGTAATTAAAAAAAAAACAAAAAAGTTATTTGTTACAAGACCCTGGTTAGGCCGGTTTTGACAAACGGATGCCAGATCTGGTACAACCAGAGTGCTAGTACAATGGTAAGATTAAGAGTTTTCGAAAGGAAATGTCTTCGTGCATGTACTGGTTTGTACAGAAAGCCTGAGACGGATTGGAAAAAATTTATCAAACCGCTCAAGTGACAAGAGTCGATATCTTCATATTGAAACTTCTTCGGAATCATATCGCAAGATCTGTAACTGTAAGTGAAAACCCTTGGATTTCACAGCCGTTTCACCCTACAGACGGGTATATTGTGACTTGCCTCACTACTGGCTTCGTTCCTCCAGAAGCATTCGTGTATTTGGACATGAATCGATATGTTTTTGATTCTGACGGCGTCCCAATCATATATCACATATACCGACGGGCCACCGATAAGAAGATAAAATATCCTCCGAATCTGAGTTCACGAGACCAACAATTCCAATGGAGATACTCATTTGCTAGATTCGTTGAGGCTGGTCGAGCTGAGATGAAGCAATCTAGGTATTGGTGGCTAAATGACAATGTCTAAATTATTCGTGTTTATTTTCTGTTTTTGTGCTTTTTCTCGTTACTTAGTTTTATAGATTCATCTCATTATTGCTACATCTAGTATTGTTGTTTATTTGTATTATAAATTAGGTATAGGTTTCAATATAAGGTAACGTTTTTTTTTTTTTGATTGAACTTATTTAGAATTAGGGTGTAACATATTAGGTATAGTTCATTGTTGTGTTAGTAGTATAAGTAATTTTTGAATAATGCTGATTAGTTTTTTCTCCTTTTTCCAAATTGAATCAAAAATATCTAATAATCTTAATTAATTTAAATTTGCAAGTGTATTTTTTTCATTAATTGTGTTTAACTGATAACGTATAAATTTAAAGAGCCATTCGGGCCATTAAGTTTTTTATAGTTTTATTGTTTGGAATTTGCTTTATGTTCTTTTAAAAATTTATAACGATTGGTATTAAATAAAGCGCTTTTGACTTGACTTGACTCGAGGAATGTCGTGCAGCTTCATATAGGAATTCACCGTGGATAAAACTTTCATAGCGAGTGATATCAATAAAGGGGATACACGTTGTACGGATTTAGTTAAAATCCACTATACATGAAATTCTACAGTTAACAAACGGGGTAAGCGTTGTGCAGCATCGCTTAACCGTATTCCTGAGTCAAATATTTATTGATAAACATCGCATAGATGTGCTGCTGCCGGCTAAATTGTCTAGCAATCCCCTGATCCGTCGGTTCGTGGAGTAAAGGCAATCAATCATGGATGTTTCTTTAGCGGTCCTTTTAAGCCTCCTAATTCAGTTTACACGAAGTATCTATATTTTCGATATAGATGTTTATTGATAAGTATTGCATAGTTAAATTGGCCAATGATCACCTGATCCATCGGCTTGTGAAGTAGAAGCATTCGACCAGGGTTGTTTTCTTAGCGATCCTTTTACGCTCACTAAATGAGGTTAAGTGAAGTGTATTTTTAGGTTGAAACTGGTGAGGTACATAAAAATTTACGTGTTTTGTGGTGCGAGGATCGGGATCTTCTCCCGTGCTATTATTCCGGGTTCCATTTGTGATGAATTCATAACTAGCTTTGAACTTTCCCATTAAAAAAAAAACTTTTCGTTAAATCCGCCACTCCTCTAGAAAATTTAATCGGGTATTTTTACCCGTACAATCTGCATTGGCGATCTTCCAGGATGAATACTTTCCATTCCATTATTCGTCTTGCGTGTAATGGGTTTCATACTGACACGTCGCTAAATATCCGATCTAAGCCTAGAAGCTCTACTTATATTTAAATCTTCTGAACTATTTTCATAATATGACACTTTTAACTTTGAGGGGTGCAAGAGGAGAGGAAATGTACGAAAAACTTTAAAAAGTACTGGACCTAATGAAATTTTACTCAAATGATCAAGCATATAACTACTAAAACCCCAAATTAATCCTAATGTTCCGTTAACTTCATGGAATAAAAAAACTCTAAGTTTTCAATATTTTCATTGGATATACATACAGTAGAACAGGATCGAACAAATTCACTCAACTGGCTTGAGGTGAGGGCATTGTTATACACATGAGCAAGTTATGCGATACAAAAGCTTGTTCAAAATGAAAACAAATTGGGAAAAATAAGTAAATTGATAATAGCTGAAGCCTCAGGGTACAATTTAAAGGAATACAAGTAAAAAAAGCATGCATTAGATAAATATCCTTTTCTGATAAGAGTTTATAAATATATTCAATTCCTAATCTTTTTGTTGCTTAGAACAAAACAATTATCTCATAAGCCTGATCTAAACACACTCTGCCAAAAATATAGTTAATTAAGTCGTTTTCAAACGCGCAAGAAATTCCCATATCACTTTATCCTAACAACAAATTCCTAACGTGCCTGTTGGGATGGAAATGAAGAAACTTATTAAATGTTCAATCGTCTATAAAACTTTTGTATCCTGTCCCAAAACTAAATACTTTTCCCTTCCAACCCAACCAAATCAGCTTATTCCATTTGACTAAGCAAATTTAGTTGATGACATTACTAGAACAAAAGAAATTATTGAACCCAAAAAGAAAATAGCGAAAACGTTTAAAGACACGATGGTTAACTCTGGGGTAGTATCTAGAATACTATGATAGAAGTTTAGTCAGTGTTATTTCTTACCATCTGAATATACAAACTCACTTATGAGTGACATAGAACGCGTCAAACTACTCAACGGAGAAAAAGCCTCATTCTTTCATTAAAACTTAGAAATAGTTGGAGGAAGTGTGGTTTGTGTGTTATTGCTCACAATCAGATATCATTGGTGAAGAAATTAATAAAGAAAATATTGATGCACCTAGCAAGGTTATTATAAGATGGCAACGTGTTAAATTAGTAAAAAAAAAGCCTTATACAAGTGTGAACTTTTGCCGCATTTCGGGTATTGTGAAATCTTAAGCATATACAGCTTTATGATTAGTAATTATGTTGTACGCGTGGTGTAGTGGTTTGAGCACTAAGCCCGTAAGCTGAAGGTCTCTGGTTCGAGTTTCGTTGGTGTCAACGAGATTCACTTTGAGTGATTCTTCGGACGAACTATAAGCCTGTTCAGTTGTGATACGTGCTGGAGTGAAATCAGAACGTATCGCAGCTGGGTAGACGGACACACGGCCAAAGCGTGATAATGATCAAATTACCTTGTGGAGTGCCGATACATTCGATCATGACAATGAGATACTCTAATATCTGTAAGCGAAGGCCCGAAAGGGGCTTTAGTGCTACGTAAAAATAAAATAAAAATTATGTTAATTTACATTTCTGAAAAAGTATTGTTTGTTATAGACGCATGAAGTAGTTCTAATACATTGTAGAATTTTCTCATACAAAAAACGTTCAAGAACATAAAAATTTAGTATTGATAAACAAATACAAGACGATTTCAAAGAAATAGAAAGAAAAGAGGAGACAGTTAATTCAGACGAAATAAATTAACACAATTCTTCAAAAAAGACTTGCTTTGTAAAAATGAAATTAAAAAATTCTATGCAGTAAAAATGGGTATAGCCAGCCTTCATATGTAAATACACAATTATTTCAAGCACATACATGACGGTGCGATACTGCAAGAGAGGAAAGGTCATCAAATTCGAATCTTTAATGAAAAGATAGAAGGTCTGCCTGAAAATCATCCGATCTACGTTCAAATATCTGCACCAGAACGCTTGAGTCAACTCCTGAATGCTGCCGATATTAAGCATGTAGTTATTAACCGACTTCCAAAAGTGAGAAGGCTATCAATTTCACCCGTATATTTATTTATATATTTATTTTTAACCGATTTCCAAAAGAAAGAAGGTTATCAATTCATCACGTATATAATTTTTTGGTTTTTTTTTTTGTATGTTCACGCATAACTTTTAAACGGAGATAGATAGAAGACTCCTGTTTTTTGGCAAATGATATGTTTCTCTTCCAGTTAGGTCCCGTTTAAAGGAGGAGAAATTCAAGTAACGGTAAAGGGCTCTTACCGTTAAAACTAAAAGATTTTCGACTTTCACCCGGATTATTCAGCATAACTGATCGACGGGTGTAAAATTTTGATTGTAGAATTTTCAAATGAAGGACAACATATTGATCTAAAATGTATCGAAACAGAATTGTAATCCTCCCAAAGGCTTTGTAGCTATTAAAAGTTCAATATGATACATTGATGTCGAGAAATTGAATTTAAATAATCTATCGCACGAAAAGTGCCAATTCGTTGGCACTCTTCACGGATTTGATACAGATACCGAGTCCTTTGGTGACGGATGATAAAAATGATCAGTATCCTTAATTTTCCGTGTAAGCGGTACATTATAGTCAATCATTTCTACCGGAAATAACCAATAAATTACTTGTAAATGTGGCATTAATACAATTCAACAATAGGGAACATTTCAGGATGCTTTTCTCTTCCGAATTCATCCTTTGCTTACCGATGAGCTTAGTAATGGATCCTACTTACATCCTTAGATGTAAACGTTACACATAGGATTTATAAATTATAGAGTTGATTCGTTACTTTCCAGTTAATATTATACATTATAAAATATACCCAGAAATGTAAAATTAGTAATTTCTATACTAAAGACCGGCGAGAATCGCAACCTAAAAAGAAATAATTTTCCTTCTATAAATAATAATAACTTTAGACATGAAGATGAAAATACATAGCTGAGTTTTCATTGAACTATCGGGTGTAATTATCTTGAAAATTTCATGAAAATTAGGTGCCATAGTTAACTGAAAACTAAGGCGATGTGTATCGAATAAATGTGAACGAGTGATACGGTTAAGAAGGATCTTTTTAAGTAAATTTCTTGAGATTGATGCCGGAGCGAACTTTATGTTTACATTTGTAAAGACATATGTCGATACATACATACATATATAAATATATATATATATATATATATATATATATATATATATATATATATATATATATATATATATATACACCTGTGACCAAAAAATAAGGTGACATTTGAATTTAAACTGCTCGCGTCGAAGGATTTGGAGAGTTATTTTTTTTAGGTTGGTAGTACTGTCAGTGACATCTATGTCAAATTTACATGTCAAAATATTCATTATTGTTTGAGATACCCGTCGTTTCCGGGATGGCCTTCAGTTCCGTCTTCGCTGCGGCTTGAATTTCCTCTATCGTATCAAAAGGGTGTCCCCGGAGCGGTCTTTTGAGCTTGCTGAACAGATAGAAGTCGCAAGGCGCCAGATCAGGTGAATACGGTGGCTACGGAACGATATGGGTTGAGTTTTTGGCGAAATGATCACGAATTACGAGTGCAGTATGGGATGATGCATTATCGTGGTGTAAAAACCAAGTCTTGTCTTTCCACAATTCCGACCTTTTTAGGCAGATAGCGTTACGCAAACGACTCATAACGTTCAAATAATATTCTTTTGACTGCTTGGCCTGGCGGAAGGAATTCATAATGCACAACACCACGATATTCGAAGAAGAGAAGAGGTTGATAGTCGCCCGTCTTCAACACGTTCATGGCCCGCTTGGAACTCACTATACCACTTGAAAACATTTTTTTAGACAAAGCCTCATCACCAAAGCCTTTCTGCACCACCTCCAATGTATCCGCTGCAGAAAATTGATTCCGCAAACAATATTTAATGCAAATTCAACAAATTTTGACATCGCGAAAAACGAAAAACTCACTTTTAGCAGCTCACAAAACGACGCGTATCTGAAACACTAATGAATATTTTGACATGTAAATTTGACATAGGTATCACTGACAGTACTACCAACCTAAAAAAAATAATTCCCCAAATCCTTCGACGCGCGCAGTTTAAATTCAAATGTCATCTTATTTTTTGGACACAGCAGTATTTCGGAACTTTAAACCCTTTTTTTATGTAGGGAGGGGAATGCTTTCTATGCACAAAGTGTGGGACTCCCATGCGCAACTGGACTACCCACTTAACAACTCCCCTGTCAACCTGAGAACCCAGCCTGAAACCGTTTGACACATTACTTCGGGCCAAGTCTCGTTTTGTTACGCCACGGGGCGCCTTCAAGCTGAGAATCCCCTTTCCTAGGGGGAGAGGAGAGGGGAAGAGGAAATGCCAGAAGATCGTTCCCCCAGCCTCAACGCCTCCGGCTGCTGTGAGTCCCTTTTATATTTTAGGACTGCCCGAGCATAATGTGCCACCTGGTTCCATTTGTCAACCGATTCAAGCATGACCGCAACTATAATATCCGGGGTGAGCTCTCCCGTCTCGCCGTAGAGTTCCCTTCGCAGCCTTTTTTTTTTTTTTTTGTGGTAGGGAGGTGAAGGCATTTATGCCCGCCGAGTCTGGCAGTGTGGGACTCCCATGGAGGATACCTTTGGACTACCCACTAAACACCTCCCCTGTCAATCTGAGAACCTAGCCTGGAACCGTTTGACACATTACTTCGGGCCAGGTCTCGTTTTGTTACGCCGTGGGGCACCTTCAAGCCGGGGAGTCCCTTTCCTAGCGGGAGGGGAGAGGGGAAGAGAAATTGCCAGAATAGCGATCCCCCAGCCCCAGTGCATCCGGCTGCTGTGAGTCCCTTTTATATTTTAGGACTGCCCGAGCATAATGTGCCACCTGGTTCCATTTGTCAACCGATTCGAGCATCACCGCAACTATATTATCCGGGGTGAGCTCTCCCGTCTCCCTGTAGAGTTCCCTTCGCAGCCTGGCCCATTTGGTACACGCAAAAAATGTGTGACAGGCATTGTCCTCCTCTCCTGGGCAAAACCGACAATCGGGAGACCGTGACTTGCCCATCTTGTGCAGGTAAGACTGAAAACACCCGTGCCCGCTCAAAAGCTGGGTCAGATAGAAGTCAGTCTCACCATGCCTTCGATTTAGCCACGGTCTCACATCCGGGATGAGGCGCGCAGTCCACCTTCCCTTCGTGCAATTCACCCAAGACTGCTGCCAATCGTTGAGCGAGCGTTGTCTCTCCTCGCGGACAACCATCTCCCTCGCATCCTCGTTTCGGCGCAGGTAAATAGCGCGGCGCTCTCTAGCAAGGAGGGCGACAGGTATCATGCCTGCAATCACTCTCACCGCCGAGTTGGAGACTGTTGGATACGAAGATGCAATTCTCAGTGCTCCTCTTCTCTGTGCCTGTGCCAATCGTTTTCGGTATACCTCCTTACTAAGAGCGTCGCCCCATACCTCTGCTCCGTACAGTAGCACTGACCCTACAGCACTCATCAAGAGGTGTCTTCTTGATGGGCTGGGTCCCCCTACGTTGGCCATAAGTCGACTCAGGGCCGATATTCCCGAAGCAGCCTTCTCAGCCGTTGCCCTGATTTGCTCAGAGAAACTCATCTTCGAGTCGATCAGTAGCCCCAGGTACTTCACCGCTGGCTTCGATTCGATCTGTATATATCCAATACTGATCATCCTTACTCTAGGGATTCTCTTTTTTGTCAAGATGACCACTTCGGTTTTCCCCAGTGCTAAACTCAGCCCGCGAGCAGTCTTCCAGTCCCTCACTCGGCGCATTAGCATACCTAGCCTAAGTTGCGCCTGTTCAACGGTGCGTCCAGCGACCAAAGCCACAACATCATCCGCATAGCTGACCAAGCACGACTCATCTGGCATCTCAAGTCTCAGTAGCCCGTCGTAAGACACGTTCCACAGGTCCGGACAAGGGAAAGATCCCTGGGCAACACCCGATGTGATTCCCATCCTTCGTTGGCCCTGTGTCGTGTCGTAGAGCAGGCTTCGGTCCTTCTGGTAGTTCCTCAAAAGCCGCATTAGATATTCTGGCACTTGTGAAGAGTTTTCCAGCGTGTCCAGAATATCGACCCATCTAGCGGAGTTGGAGGCATTCCTGACGTCAAGTGTCACCAACAGGACGATCCGTCGCTTGGTGCGACTGTATGCCTCTGCCTTTGGACCGTGCTCACCACCTCTGTAATCGCATCAATGGTAGAACGTCCTGCTCTGAAGCCGTACTGCCGAGGGGATAGGTCCCCAGCAGCACGAATCGCGTCAGTGAGTCTTCCCTTGATGAGTTTCTCTAGCACTTTCCCAGCCGTGTCTAGCATGCATAACGGGCGGTATGCAGACGGCGATTCGGGATTTCCCTTCCCCTTGCTGATCAGCACGAGCCTCGCCACCTTCCATCGTACCGGGAAACCCCCGTCCCGTAGGCAAGCGTTGAATGTGCTGAGCAGCAAGTCAGGACAATGGTGATAGACGAGCCACAAAACCTCAGCTGGAACACCATCTGGACCTGGAGCCTCCCTCGCTTTCAATGAGAGGACTGCCTCCTCCAGTTCCAGCTGTGTGAAGAGTGGGCACTTGACTGCTGTTTCACCATGGACAGCGTCAACAGGGACGGGATGGGCGGGGAAGAGTCCCCGCACTATCGCGTCCATCTTTTCCCCGTCATGTATGCAAGGCTTCTGTAGGTCACCAAGTTTCATCATGACCATCTTGTAGCCAAGGCTCCACGGATCCTTGTTCACATTGTCCACTAGGTCTTGCCAGCAGCGAACTTTGCTACTGTTGATCAGTTTGCGAAGGCATTTCCTGGCCGACTTGTATGCTACCACCTGGTTGCATGCCTTGTCACGGTTCCGTGCCCGTTGAGCCTCACGTCGAAGCTTGTAACACTCCCTTCGCTTTTCAGTGATTTCAGTTGACCACCAGTACACTGGGGGCTTGCCGTGCCAGGGTCTTCGACGGGGCATAGAAGCGCAGCAAGCAGTCGTAATGATGCTCATAGTTGAGTTCACCACGTCTTGAGCTGCCAGTTCCTCCGTCCCCTCCGAAGCTCCCTGCAGCAGCTCACCTGCTGTGAGAACCTTGACGAATCTCTCGACGTCCATTCTTCCAATGTTCCATCCAGTTGTAGAAGGCCGAGAGCACGGACGTCGGAAGGCAGCATCACTTATCTCAGGCAGAATGCACTAATCATCACTGGCAGAGTAGTCCTCTAATACTTTCCAGTTGTGCATCCTCCGTACTAAGGACTCCAAGGCGAATGTCACGTCCAGTATGGTTCCCTCATAGCCAATACGGTGGAAAGTCGGCGTGTTTCCGGAGTTTATTACAACGAGGGCCGTCCTGGCCGCCATTTTCAGGATTCGTTTTCTCCGTGGATCCGTCTGAGGCATGCGCCATTCGATTGTTTTAGCGTTGAAGTCGCCCCTAATGAGCACTTTACCCTCTGCGTTCGAGACAACGCCCTCCAAAGCATTTAGCTTGGCTTGGAAAGATGATATCGATTCGTTAAGCATTTTTTTTTTTGTTTTTTTTTTTGTGGTAGCGAGGTGAACGCATTTATGCCCGCCAAGTCTGGCAGTGTGGGACTCCCATGGAGGATACCTTTGGACTACCCACTAAACACCTCCCCTGTCAATCTGAGAACCTAGCCTGGAACCGTTTGACACATTACTTCGGACCAGGTCTCGTTTTGTTACGCCGTGGGGCGCCTTCAAGCTGGGGAGTCCCTTTCCTAGCGGGAGGGGAGGGGGGAAGAGGAATTGTCAGAAGAGCGATCCCCCAGCCCCAGTGCCTCCGGCTGCTGTGAGTCCTTTTTATATTTTAGGACTGCCCGAGCATAATGTGCCACCTGGTTCCATTTGTCAACCGATTCGAGCATCACCGCAACTATATTATCCGGGGTGAGCTCTCCCGTCTCCCTGTAGAGTTCCCTTCGCAGCTTGGCCCATTTGGTACACGCAAAAAATGTGTGACAGGCATTGTCCTCCTCTCCTGGGCAAAACCGACAACCGGGAGACCGTGACTTGCCGATCTTGTGCAGGTAAGACTGAAAACACCCGTGCCCGCTCAAAAGCTGGGTCAGGCAGAAGTCAGTCTCACCATGCCTTCGATTTAGCCACAGTCTCACATCCGGGATGAGGCGCGCAGTCCACCTTCCCTTCGTGCAATTCCTCCAAGACTGCTGCCAATCGTTGAGCGAGCGTTGTCTCTCCTCGCGGACAACGATCTCCCTCGCATCCTCGTTTCGGCGCAGGTAAATAGCGCGGCGCTCTCTAGCAAGGAGGGCGACAGGTATCACGCCTGCAATCACTCTCACCGCCGAGTCGGAGACTGTTGGATACGAAGATGCAATTCTCAGTGCTCCTCTTCTCTGCCAATCGTTTTCGGTATACCTCCTTGCTGAGAGCGTCGCCCCATACCTCTGCTCCGTACAGTAGCACTGACCCTACAGCACTCATCAAGAGGCGTCTTCTTGATGGGCTGGGTCCCCCTACGTTGGCCATAAGTCGACTCAGGGCCGATATTCCCAAAGCAGCCTTCTCAGCCGTTGCCCTGATTTGCTCAGAGAAACTCATCTTCGAGTCAATCAGTAGCCCCAGGTACTTCACCGCTGGCTTCGATTCGATCTGTATATCTCCAATACTGATCATCCTTACTCTAGGGATTCTCGTTTTTGTCAAGATGACCACTTCGGTTTTCTCCAGTGCTAAACTCAGCCCGCGAGCAGTCATCCAGTCCCTCACTCGGAGCATTAGCATACCTAGCCTAAGTTGCGCTTGTTCAACGGTGCGTCCGGCGACCAGAGCCGCAACATCATCCGCATAGCCGACCAAGCGTGACTCATCTGGCATCTCAAGTCTCAGTAGCCCGTCGTAAGACACGTTCCACACGTCCGGACCAAGAATAGATCCCTGGGCAACACCCGATGTAATTTCCATCCTTCGTTGGCCCTGTGTCGTGTCGTAGAGCAGGCTTCGGTCCTTTAGGTAGTTCCTCAAAAGCCGCATTAGATATTCTGGAACTTGAAAAGAGTTTTCCAGCGTATCCAGAATATCCACCCATCTAGCGGAGTTGAAGGCATTCCTGACGTCGAGTGTCACCAACAGGACGATCCGTCGCTTGGTGCGGCTGTATGCCTCTGCCTTTTGGACCGCGTTCACCACCTCTGCAATCGCATCGATGGTAGAACGTCCTGCTCTAAAGCCGTACTGCCGAGGAGATAGGTCCCCAGCAGCACGAATCGCGTCAGTGAGTCTTCCCGTGATGAGTTTCTCTAGCACTTTCCCAGCCGTGTCTAGCATGCATAACGGGCGGTATGCAGACGGCGATTCGGGATTTCCCTTCCCCTTGCTGACCAGCACGAGCCTCGCCACCTTCCATCGTACCGGGAAAACCCCGTCCCGTAGGCAAGCGTTGAATGTGCTGAGCAGCAAGTCAGGACAATGGTGATAGACGAGCTGCAAAACCTCAGCTGGAACACCATCTGGACCTGGAGCCTTCCTCGCTTTCAGGGAGAGGACTGCCTCCTCCAGTTCCAGCTGTGTGAAGAGTGGGCAGTCGACTGCTGTTTCACCATGGACAGCGTCAACACGGACGGGATGGGCGGGGAAGAGTCCCCGCACTATCGCGTCCATCTTCTCCACGTCATGTATACAAGGCTTCCGTAGGGCACCAAGTTTCCCCATGACCAGCTTGTAGCCAAGGCCCCACGGATCCCTATTTACATCGTCCACGAGGTCTTGCCAGCATCGGGCCTTGCTCTTGTTAATAAGCCTGCGAAGATATTTCCTGCTGGACCTGTATGCTGCTAGCCTAGTGTCTGCCTCCTCCCGTGTTCGCGCCCGCTGGGCCTCTCGCCGAAGTTTGTGACACTCGCTTCTTTGTTCGGCGATCTCGTTTGACCACCAGTATACTGGAGGCTTACCATGTCGGGGTCTCCGGCGGGGCATGGAAGACTCGCAAGCAGCTATGATGGTACTCATAGTTGAGTTCACCAAGTCCTTGGCTGTAGGCCCTCCACTCCCTGGCGGAGCTCCCAGCAACGGTGCGCCTGCCGTAAGCGCGTCAGTGAACTTCTTGACGTCCATCCTCCCAGTCCTCCATCCGAGGATTGAAGTTTGGGCATATGCACGCAGAGTGGCACCGTCGTGAATCTCAAGAGCTATATACTGGTGATCACTAGCCGAGTAGTCCTCTAGTACTCGCCAGTTGTGTACTCTAGGTACCAGGGACTCCGAAGCGAGTGTCACATCGGGTATGGTTCCTACGCAACCCCAGCGGCGGAAGTAGGGGTGTTACCAGTATTTAGGACAAAAAGCGCTGTTCTGGCCGCCATGTCCAAGATTTGCTTTCCCCTTGGGTCGGATTGTGGCATACGCCAGTCGATGGCTCTAGCGTTGAAGTCTCCCCCGACCAGCATGTGGCCCTCTGTGTTCGAGACAGCGTCCTCCAGGGCATCGAGTTTGGTTCGAAAAGATCGCATTGCCTCGTTAGGCGTCAGATAAACACTGAAATATGTTATCCCTGAACACCGCACCCACACAAAACCATCCCCGCGTCCATGGCCCTGCACCTGAAGGCGGGCGCTGTCTCGAACCCAGATGGCCGAGGTACCAGTTTTGTCAGGGTACCACGCTTGCGAGTCCATGTTATGATGTTGCTCGCTCAGCAACAGGAGGTCAGCTTTCTTATCCCTCGCAAACTGCTCAAGTAGGTCCTGGGCGTTTGTGCTTCGGTGCAAATTGACCTGCAGGATACGGATCATTTGAGTATCAATTTGGCTTTAGTTAGGGCCTCCTTGAAAACCCAGCATCTCCCTGTCCCCGGCTCATGTTTGAGGTCACCGGGTGCTAGCTTAGCATCCTTGCAAAGAATGCATTTTGCCTCGTTCGTGCACTCCTTCCTTTTGTGCCCCGTTTCACCACATTTGTAGCACAGAGATCTCCTGTCGGGTCCCCTACAACCATACGCGGTGTGTCCGTATTCGAGGTATCTGAAGCAGCGGATAGGGATCGCTCTTCTCCGTATCCTGCAGATCACCCAACCTATCTTAATTTTGCCCTTCGCCAGGATTTGCTGGTCGTCTTTATCAGCTAGTTCGACAATAGCCATGCGTTGCCCCCTTGTGTTTTCACGTGTCAATCTTGCCTTGACTTCACTTAAGCTGGGGAACTCCCTCCTAATGGCATCCTCTACCTCAGCTTTGTCCGTGACGCAGTCGAGGTCCCTGATTTCCAGGGTGGCCATTGGTTCAAGCGAGGCAACCGTTGCCGCATCTCCAAGAACCTTTTGAACCGCGTCACGGAATGCATCTTTGTTTGTGGCCTCTGGCCCGAATTCCACCAGCAAGCCACCGGTCCGGGTTGGTCGAACTGCTTTGATGGCAGTTTTGGTGTCGTCTGGCTTGACCGCTCCTTTAATTTCACGGAGGACATCTGCGTAGGTTCGGCCCTTAGTGGGTTTCGTTAAGCGTTAGGTGCACACTAAAGAAGGTGATCCCTGAGCACTGAACCCACACAAAACCATCCCCTCGTCCACAACTCTCCGCTTGGAAGTCACTGCTCCGGACCCAGATGGCGTTAGTACCAGTTTCATCAGAATACCATAATGCAGGACTTTTATTATGGTGTTGGTCACTCAGCAGCAAGAAGTCCGCTTTCATGTCCCTCGCAAACTGCTCAAGCAGATTTTGGGCAGTTGAACTGCGATGTAGGCTTCGCTGCAGGATGCGGGTCGTCGAAGCTCTGATTATGCCTTGGCTAGGGCTTCCTGGAACTGCCGGCATTTTCCTGATCCCAAACGTTTCCAAAATCAGGTTTTGGATCAACATCCTTGCAAAGAATACAGTGTGCCTTCTTCGTACACTCTTTTCTTTTATGTCCCATTTCACCGCATTTGTAACAAAGGGAACTCCTATCGGGTCTTTTGCATACTTGTGTGGTGTGACCATAACCAAGGCATTTGAAACATTGAAGGGGCGTTGCTCTTCGCGGTTTCCTACAGACAACCCACCCTATTCGTACTTTGCTCTTGTTCAGGAATGGTTCGGCGTCCTTTTCGGTCAAGTCACTATGGCCATGCGTTGTCCCCTGTTGTTTTCTGGTGTCAGTCTCGCTTTGATCCTTCCCACGCTAGGGAGCTCCTTTTTGATGGCCTCTTCTACCTCGGCCAGATCCGTCACGCAGTCAATGTCTCATATTTCGATCGTTTCCATCGGCTCAAGCGCGGCTATAGTTGCGCTTTTGCCGAGGACTTTCCTTACTTGATCCCAGAATGCTTCCTTATTGCCGGCCTCTACTCCGAATTCGACCAGTATGTGGCCCGACCGCGTTGGTCGTACTACTTCAATGGTAGTATTGGTGTCTTCGGGCCTTACGTTTCCCCTGATGTCCCGCAGTACCTCCGCGTAGGATCGGCCATCTTGGGGCTTTACAAGCAGTGCCTGCTGCCGGGGTCTTCGTCGGGGCTTCTGCCTCTCCTGTTTTGCATCAGTTCCTTTTTGTAATTGGGCGCCCGTACGAACTTTACTTTCTGGCTTTTTTGAAGGAGTTTCTTTGCGGCTTTCTTCGCTCCTTTTGTAAGCACTGTCTGGAACCCCTGATCTGGTGCTCCACGCCCACCAAGTGCCTCTTCCTTCCTTCTTTTATCCCGATCTCCCTCAATTGGGCTAGACGCCATTCTCTTATTGACGTTTGATGGTGGAGCTATCTGCGTGTCGCCTTTACATTTCGCCCCAAGCGCCTCTTTAGCCTTCTCTTCGTCTTGGGCCCTTAACCAGGGCCCACCACTCGAACACCTGAAGTGTCCTGCAGAGTTTCCCGCTTCTCCTTAATAGGACGCTCGGGCGTTCGCATCATGTTTTTGCTGCGCCCGAACGCCGCAGGAATCTCAGTCTGAACCAGACTGTCTGCTATTCTCCGTTTTTCGTCCGTCTTCACTGTCATTGTGTAAGTCTTCGTTTTTGCCGTTTTTAGTGCCGCTCGCGATGTACTGTTGACATCGTAGCTGCAACCGCTGGTTGCGTCGTCCTTATTATTTTTCGTTTCTTTTTCTGGGTATTTGTGGTCTTTTGATTTTGTTTGCTCCAGTTTTGTTCGGTCCCCCCTCGGAGCTGCTATCTTCGTTCGTGTGTGTAGTCGCCTTTTTGGACCCATGGTTATCTTTGCAGAGCAGGGAGGCCATGCGAAGGTTGGCACAAGCCCTTATGGGGATAAGTGCTCAAAGCCAGACCAGCGCTAATCGGGAGTCCGTCTCAACCGAACCTACACCACCAACCCAATGGTGTGGACTTTGAACGTACTTCGAGGCCTGCCAAGGCTTTTCCGGGACGGAGACGGTATGATAGTTGAATTGGAGCCGTTCATACACGAGTTTCACCTTGGCGCTACTGTGCAAAGCAACTAGGTCCAAACCATCACATCCGCCAGCCCAAAGCGTCAATTCCAGTTCGTTAGAGTCGTTACCTGTCATCCCAGGAGGGAACCTCACGGCGCCCCCCATATCCTCGGGTACGTGGGGGCGGAATTCCCCAAAGAATGCTTCCTCCAAGAGTGCTCTTGTCGACCGGCATTCCCCCTGCGGGGAAACTTTAGACCCTTGCTGCGGTCGTTTCGGCAACGATCCTAGCAGCAACCATCGAATTCGCGATGTTCTTTATAATCTCCTCCACCACTCGAAAATCTGGCCTGTCTTGTAAAATTTCCTGTTCTTCTTTTGAAGGACATTCTGACTTCTGCTATGCCTAAAGAAAGCAGGAGTCTCAATCTAGATAAGACTGTCTATTAATCTACGTTTTGCGTTCATCTTAACTGTTATAATATTCATCGTCGTTTTTGTCATCGTTGTTACCGCTCCCGATGTGCTGTTAATATCCTGGCTGCAGTCACTGGTTGCGTCGTTTTTGTAAAATTAACTTTCTTTTTTTTGGGTTTTTTTTTGCCATGGAAAAGGGCTCAGAGCCAGATCAGCGTTAATCGAAAGTCCATCTCAACCGAACCTACACCACCAACCTAATGGTGCGAACTTCGACCGTACTCCAAGACCTATTAAGATTTTACCGGGAAGAAAACGGTATGATAGTTTAATTGGAGCTGTTAATGCACGAGTATCACAGTGTTAGCTCGGTGCTACTGTGCAAAGCAACTAGGTCCAAGCCATCATATCTGCCAGCCCAAAATAACAATTCAGTAATCTCACGACAACCTCCATACCTTCGAGTCCGTGGAAGTGGAGCTCCCCAAAGAATACTAGCCTCTAAGAATATTCCTGTAAGCCAGTGTGCCTCAATTTCCTGTTGTTCCAGTTGCAATAATATGCGTGGCCACAGCAGTTCCATCAACGTTTTTATCAACTGCCGCATCACTCCAATCAATCCAGCTCCATCTTCGTTGGAACAAATTGCGTCATAGGAGAATCTTCTTACCTGTTATTCAGCACCAACCACATCAGCCTCCAAGCACAACTTCTTTGGATGTAATGCTGAATGATGTCCTTAACAAGGAGCATGATTTGTTGGGAAAGGGTGGATTTAAACCGGCTTTAGAACACACGGTTCGAGACTTCAATAAAATTTCATAAAATGAGCCCAAAAGATATGCCAGTCTATTCAAATCATAACGTTGAAATAGTGGACTTCATTTCATATCACCTATGTACCAATCGTATTCATCTCAGCCGCCATCAAACAAACCAGCTGCTCAACCTTTTTGCGTGAGCCAACTACCATCACTAGCGTATCCAGGATATCTTTATGCTGGCTTTTTTACTCGACCAGCCACAACCCTGCATTGGACTATGCAGCTAAACTGACGACAACAGAGTTGCATTCTAATCCATTTATCAAGCAATAAATACAATACATACAAACATGGACTAGAAAATTTATCGTTGCATTGAAGGGGAGTAACGTAGTGACATTTCTTTATTTTACACTATGCATTTTTACATTTTGACACTTTACGATGCATACTTTCAGTTATCCATGACGACTGAAATTTTATATGTATACATGTATTTTTTCAGGGAACGTCCCCAATCAGTTAACTCCAGTTGGTTTACTTCAATTTTTAACAAAATCAAAAATCAAATTTCTAATTTATGAAACAAATAATCATTGAAATAAATAGTTATTTATTGAAGAATTCGTACTTAACCATAGATTTTCTCTTCTGACACCCTACTGGACCGCCTTTGGTAAAAAAATTTTTTAAGGACCAATACCTTATATGAGGAGACCCTCCTTAAAACCCTTTTAAAATTTATTCGACTCCTAAATGTTCAAGAAGTCATCACTTTTGAACTTTCCACAAAGTTTGATGGCTGTAGCTTCTTTAGTTTTTGAGAGCAATTGCTGTGAGATATAGACGGACGGTCGACCAGATGGACACAGGTCACGATTTCAATAAGGTTTTGTATTTTAGTACAAAAACTTAAAACTGTACGACTTTGATGGCGATATTTCGCCATAACTGATCGAAAATCATGCGGATCTTCATACGAGGGAAAGTCAAAGTCAAAAAACACTTTATTCAATACTAATCGTTATAAATTTTAAAAGAATATAAAGCGAATTCCAAACAATAACAATACAAAAACTTTATGGTCCACATGGCTCTCTAAATTTATACGTTATCAAATAAACACATTTTATCAAAAATACTATAGCGAATTCAAAATTATTATGAATATTTAATATTTTATGATTTGATTGAAAAAAGGAGAAAAAACTAACCTACACTCTTCAAAATTATTTATAATTTTAACACAACCGTGAACTTTGATCCTACACCTAATATGTGATACCCTAATTCTAATGAAATTCAATCAAAAACTTCATTTTTTATTATAAAAAATTCTATCACAATATTCCTAACCTACGCGTTCAACCTTATCTCTCTCTCTCTCTTATCTTCAAAAAGTGCCAGAAAGTAAAGTTCGCACGAACGCCCAATCAGAAAAAGGACCTGATGCAAAACAGGAGAGGCAGAAGCCTTGACGAAGACCCCGGCAGCAGCCACTGCTCGCAAAGCCCCAAGTTGGCCGATTCTATGCGGAGGTACCGCGGGACATCGGGGGAAACGTAAGGCCCAAAGACACCAACACTACCATTAAAATAGTACGACCAACGCGGTCGGGCCACATACTGGTCGAATTCGAAGTAGAGGCCGGCAATAAGGAAGCATTCTGGGATCAAGTAAGGAAAGTCCTCGGCAAAAGCGCAACTATAGCCGCGCTTGAGCCGATGGAAACGATCGAAATACGAGTCATTGACTGCGTCACGAATCTGGCCGAGGTAGAAGAGGCCATCAAAAGGGAATTCCCTAGCGTGGGAAAGATCAAAGCGAGACTGACACCAGAAAACAACAGGGGACAACGCATGGCTATAGTTGATTTGACTGAAAAGGACGCCGAACAATTCCTGAACAAGGGCAAAGTACGAATAGGGTGGGTTGTCTGTAGGATACGGCGAAGAGCAACGCCTCTTCAATGTTTCAAATGCCTTGGTTATGGTCACACCACACAAGTATGCAAAGGACCCGATAGGAGTTCCCTATGTTACAAATGCGGTGAAATGGGACATAAAAGAAAAGAGTGTACAAAGGAGGCAAACTGCATTCTTTGCAAGGATGCTGATCCAAAACCTGATTTTGGACACGTCTTGAGAACAGGAAAATGCCGGGTGTTCCAGAAAGCTCTAGCCAAGGCAAAATCCGATGACCCGCATTCTGCAGCTAAACCTACACCGCGGTTCAACCCCCCACAATCTGCTTGAGCAGTTTGCGAGGTACATGAAAGCCGACTTCTTGCTGCTGAGTGAGCAACACCATGATAAAAGTCCAGCATTATGGTTTTCTGACGAAACTGGTACTGCTGTCATCTGGATTCGGAACAGTGACTTTCAAGCGGAGAGTTGTGGACGGGGGGATGGTTGCGTGTGGGTTCAGTGCTCAGGGACCACCTTCTTGAGTGTGCAGAGGGCAAAGTGCTAATTGCGGGCGACTTCAACGCTAAAGCAATCGAATGGGGCATGCCTCAGACGGATCCGCAGGGAAAACAAATCCTGGAAATGGCGGCCAGGACGGCGCTCGTCGTACTAAACTCCGGAAATACGCTGGCTTTCCGCTGTATTGGCTGTGAGGGTCCCATACCGGACGTGACATTCGCCTCGGAGTCCTTAGTACGGAGGATACACTATTGGAAAGTATTAGAGGACTACTCAGCAGTACATTCTGGTTAGGATAAGTGAGGTTGTCTCCCGACGTTCGTGCTCTCAGCTTTCTACAACTGGACGGAATATCGGAAGGATGGACGTTGAGAGGTTCGCCGAGGTGCTCACAGCAGGTGACCCGCTGCAGGGAGCTTCGGAGGGGACGGAACAACTGGCAGCTCAAGACGCGGTGAACTCTACTATGAGCATCATTGCGATGCTCATAGTACGGGGCATAAGGGCGCTTGTTGCGCTTCTATGCCCCGTCGAAAATCCCGACACGGCAAGCCCCCAGCGGTGATCAACTGAAATCACTGAAAAGCGAAGGGAGTGTCACAAGCTTCGATGTGAGGCTCAACGTGTGCGGAACCGTGACAAGGCATGCAACTGGGTGGCAGCATACGAGTCAGCCAGGAAATGCCTTCGCTTATTGATCTACGGTAGCGATGCTCGCTATTGGCAAGACCTAGTGGAAAATTTGAACAAGGATCCGTGGGGCCTTGGCTACAAGCTAGTTATGCGGAAGCTTGGTGCCCTACGGAAGCCTTGCATACATGACGAGGAAAAGATGGATGCGATAGTGCGGGGACTCTTCCCCGCCCATCCCGTCCATGTTGACGCCGTCCATGGTGAAACAACAGTCGAGTCTGCACTCTTCACACCGCCGGAACTAGAAGAGAAAGTCCTTTCGTTGAAAGCAAGGAAGGCTCAAGGTCCAGATGGCGTTCCAGCTGAGGTGTTGCGGCTTGTCTATCATCATTGCCCTGACTTGCTGCTCAGCACATTCAACGCTTGCCTACGGTATGGTGTTTTCCCGATCCGATGGAAGGTGGCGAGGCTCGTGCTGATCAGCAAAGGGAAGGGAAATCCCGAATCGCCGTCTGCATACCGCCCGTTATGCATGCTAGACACGGCTGGGAAGAGAGAAACTCATCAAGAGAAGAAACTCATCAATAGAAGATTCACTGACGCGATTCGTGATGCTGGGCATCTATCTCCTCGGCAGTACGGCTTTAGATGATGTGGTTGCAGAGGTGGTGAACGTGGTCCAATAGGCAGAGGCATATAGTCGCACCAAGCCACGGATCGTCCTGTTGGTGAGACTCGACGTCAGGAATCCCTTCAACTATGCTGGATGGGTGGAATATCTAATGCGGCCTTTGTGGAACTACCTAAAGGACCGAAGCCTGCTCTACGACACGACACAGGGCCAAAGAAGGATGGAAATTACATCGGGCGTTGCCCAGGGATCTTCCCTTGGTCCAGACCGGTGGAACGTGTCTTACGACGGGCTACTGAGACTTGAGATGCCAGATGAGCCGCGCTTGGTCGGCTATGCGGATGATGTTGCGGCTCTGATCGCTGAACGCACCGTTCAACAAGCGCAACTTAGGCTAGGTATGCCAATGCGCCGAGTGAGGGACTGGATGACTGCCCGCGGGCTCAGTTTAGCACTGGAGAAAACCGAAGTGGTCATCTTGACAAAAAGGAGAATTCCTAAAGTAAGGATGATCAGTACTGGAGACATACAAATCGAATCGAATCGGTGAAGTTCTTTGGGCTACTGATAGACTCGAAGATGGATTTCTCTGAGCAAACCAGGGCAACGGCTGAGAAGGCTGCCTCGGAAGTATCGGCTCTGAGTCGACTTATGGCCAATGTAGGGGGACTCAGCCCATAAAGAAGACGCCTCTTGATGAGTGCTGTAGGGTCAGTGCTACTGTACGGAGCAGAGGGATGGGGCGGCGCTCTCGGTAAGGAGGTTTACTAAAAGCACCTGGCACAGGTACAGAGAAGAGGAGGGCTGAGGATTGCATTTCTTATCCGACAGCCTCTGATTCGGCAGTGAGAGTTATTGCAAGTGTGATATCTGTCGGCCTCCTTGCTAGAGAGCACCGCTCTATTTATCTGCGTCAAAACGAGGGTGCAAGGGAGACGGCTATCTGCAAAGAGACAGCGCTCACTCAACGATTGTCAGTAGTCTTACGTGAATTGCACGAAGGGAAGGCGGCATGGCATGGTGAGACTGACTTCTATCTGACCCAGCTTTTGAGCGGGCATGGGCGTTTTCAAACTTACCTGCACAAGATTGGTAAGTCACGGTCCCCCGATTGTCGGTGTTGCCCAGGAGAAGAAGAGAATGCCTGCAACAAATTTTTCGCGTGCAAAAAATGGAACTGGCTTGAAAGGGCACTCTACGGGGAGACGGGAGAGCTCATCCGCATAATATAGTCGCAGTGATGCTCGAATCGGTTGACAAATGGAACCAGGTGGCACATTATGTTCGGGCAGTCCTAAAAGATGAAAGGAACCCACAGCAGCCAGGGGTGTTGAGGCTGGGGGATCGCTTTGCTGGTACTTCCTCTTCCCCTCTCTCCTTCCGCTAGAAGAGGGATCCCCCAGCTTGAAGGCGCCTCACGGCGTAACAAAACGAGACCTGGCCCGAAGTAATGTGTCAAATGGTTCCAGGCTAGGTTCTCAGGTTGACCGGGGAGGTGTTTAGTGGGTAGTCCAGTCGCCTTCTTGCGAGCGTGGAAGTCCAACTCTCTGTGCGTAAATGGCATTCACCTCCCCAACACAAAAAAAAGTTCTACTTTCACCATGACTAGGGCCTACCGGAAAATCTGACTCTTTCCTGATCCTAAGAAGTGTTTGAACCCCGGTTTTGGATCAGCATCTTTGCATAGGATAGCGTGTGCCTCTCTTGCACGCCCTTTTCTTTTATGTCGCATTTCACTATATTTGCAGCATCTGAAGCTCCTATCGGCCCTTTGCCCCTTCTGTATGGTATGACCATAACCAAAGCACTTAAAGCAATATGAATATATTGGGTGTACAACTTAATAACCGAAATTTGGCGCGACTGTACTAACAAATATCGTGAAGGCTCCAACTTTACATATAAGTCATTTTAAAGGCTCAATTGAAAGCAAGCAAAATCAGTCAACAAAACAATTTTATCTTGTGTGCATCATTATTATTCTTCACGATGAATAACTTCGAAAATTGCAGAAAAAGACAGCATTTGCGGGAGGTTCTATTGGGTCATTTTTTTTTCAAAGAAAACTGCTGCGGAAAGTCATCCTTTGCTTGTAAAAGATTATGGCAACGATGTTTTAGTAAAAACACAATGTTTTGAATGGCTTCAACGCTTCAAAAGTGGCGATTTTGACATTAAAGACAAAGAACGCCCAGGACAGCCAAAAATGTTTGAAGACGAACTTGCCAAATTGTTGGGAATTACTCAGCATGCCATTTCAAAACGTTTGAAAGCCGCCGGATACATTCAGAAGCGAGGTAATTGGGTCCCCTATGAGTTGAAGCCGAAAGACGTCGAACGGCGCTTCTGCATGTCTGAAAAGCTGTTGGGCGCCATAAAAAGAAATCATTTTTGCATTGGATTGTAATTGGGGATAAAAAAATGGATCCATTATGATAATCTCAAGCGCAATAAGTCATACGTGAAGCCCGGCCCACCAGCCAAATCAACGGCAAAGCCAAATATCCATCGCGCCAAGGTTATGCTGTGTATTTGGTGGGATCAGCAGGGGCCGTTATATTATGAGTTGTTGAAATCGGGCCAGACAATCACACGTAACCTGTACCGAACACAATTAATACGTTTGAAGCGTCCCATTATCGAAAAACGCCCGGCATATGCGACCAGACACGAGGCTATAATTTTTCATCATGACAACGCTCGGCCGCATGTTGCGAGACCGGTGAAAAACTATTTGGAAAATAGTGGATGGGAAGTTTTGGTCCACCCGCCTTATAATCCGGACCTTGCTCTATCTGACTTTCATTTATTTCGCTCGATGCAAAACGCCCTCACCAGAATACGCTTCACTTCAGAGCAACGCATCCGGAATTGGATAGATTCGTTTTTGGTCGCCAAGCCGGCGCAATTTTTTCGGGATGGAACTCATAAATTGCCTGGAAGATGGAGAAATGTTGTAGCTTCCTATGGACAATAGTTTGAATAAAATATATTGTAAGATTTTTCCACAATAAAACATCAAATTTCGCTAAAAAATTTCCGGTTATCAAGTTGTACACCCAATATTAAATCAGCTGACCCATCCTACTCTTACTGTCTCCTTACTCAGAAGTTGCTCGGCATCCTTCTTGGTCGAGTCGATTATTTCCATATGTTGCTTCCTATTATTTTCTGATATC
The DNA here is from genome assembly GCA_963969285.1 of Odontomyia ornata. NCBI lineage: Eukaryota > Metazoa > Arthropoda > Insecta > Diptera > Stratiomyidae > Odontomyia > Odontomyia ornata. The sequence goes on along the minus strand of OZ017740.1, from coordinate 262,937,767 downwards.
AGCCCTACTTTAACCCTGATTCGGCAAGGGACCGTCCTTTTGATGGCCTTATCTACCTCGGCCAGGTTCGTGACGCAGTTGATGTCCCTGGCTCATACGGTCGAACGAAGCTACAGTTGCTCTTTTGTTGAGAAACTTTTTCTTCCTCTAAATTTCCTATTTTCTGAGTTAACCCGTTCCACAGCCTTGTTGTGAACGTGCAAACGCGCCGCTACCAATCCATGGCATCAATGCTAAATGGTATGAGTGGGCAACCACACCGCTTTGCGCTTCACGTTCATTCGCATGATTAAAGTTATCAAGTTGTGACCAAGCCGTGTTGTCTCATATATCAGGTATACGGTGGAAGTGAAGAGATAGCAGCGGCATGTATCGTCAGCAAGTACGAGTCGGCCAGCAAAAAGCAACAACGACCGCAGAAATTGTGCCGAGGAGATAGAAAAAACAACAGCAAAACCTTTCTCGTTAGCAAACGTAAGTCAGCCAGGTGAAGGCTTCACAGAGGAGAATATTGTAATCCACTCAAAAGCTCTCCTCCCTCTTTTGCGAAGTCTGGTTCTTCTAAGAGAATAACGTTTATTGGGTCTCTCCGTTTACGTGCAAATAAGACAAAATGGGAAGGAAGAGCTTCTGTAGAATGGAAAATCACATGCTCGCGTATTTAGCAGTTTTCGGAAAAAAATGGAGTAAAAAATTTGAGTGGTTCCGGATATAGACTGGGAAGGGAGACTTTCAGGCCAGTTGAATTTGCTACACAATGCACTACACAGTGGTCTTGGCAAAACGGATATCTTACCGCCTGCGCCATTTTTGTAACAGCGCCAGTATAGTTTATGCATTCTGGCATGAACTGGGAGCGCGATTCGATGTGTATCCTATATACACCATCCAAACTCCTAGGTAAAAATCTCGCAGCATGACGCCTACCTACTACCGCATCCATCCAAACTAAATCAACAAAGACGAGGATTAATTTGATTGGGTAATTTGATTTCATTGCTAATTTTATGGTACATTTACACATTACTTAAGTTTTTAGTGTTTATATTGTTTGAAATTTCTTTGTATTCTTTGAAAACTTAACTTTGAACCTATTCCTTGGGGTTTGTAGGACTTATCGTGCTTCCCGTGCGAGTTTTGGCCTGTAAATGGAACCAATAATACGAGGTATTGGATCTGGCTGACCACACGGCGTGAAACGCCAAAAGACCGAAAGAGATTCTCGCCTTAAGCCAACACTTCACCTCTCACTATTTGGTTGGAAATGAGCGTGCCCTGCTAACGCACTGCTGGGATACTACTGGAACACTACCAGAATACGACTGAAAAACGAGTTAATGACAATCTGCTTACTAGCAGAGTTGAATTTCTACCATAATACATTCACCTAGTACCCACACCTTTCATTTACCTTGTGTTGCACACTTTTTGAATTTTCCCAGGGGCATGTCAGCTGATCCGGGGCACGCCAGCTGAGCCCACAAAGCAAATAGTAAATAGAATTTCCAACGCACGTGTTCTTTTACGCTTTTCAGACCATAGGAGTGCTGCCAGATCCTAATAAAAAACTAAAAGATTGCATGGAACAAATTTGTTTTTCTGCAAATTCATTGATTTTTTGAGATATGGTAATCCTGAAATCTCTCATCGAAGCGCATGTTTATTTTCGCTCCAATCCTCGCGTCAGTATTCACTTACCTACGTACTACCGAAGATTTGTGGCTCACTGTTTGGCTTGTATTCGGGTTTTTCCGGAGGGTTGATAGAGTGTGGATACTAGTTGAGTATACTTTGATTTTTTCTCATCTGCCAGTACTCAACGTAGCACTTATATTTGGTCGCACAGTGAGCTGTTACTCCGATTATTCCTGAAAACTGCTAGATACACGAGCACGTGAGTTCTTATTCGGCAGAAGCTCTTCCTTCCGTTTTGTCTCGTTTGCTCGTAAATGCAGAGAGCCAATAAACGATATTCTCTTAGGGGAAGCAGACTTTGCAGAAGAGCGAGAAGAGATTTGAGCTGATTACAACATTCTCCTCTCTGGAGCTTTTGCGTGGTTGACTTACGCTCAATCAAGAAATATGTTTTGCTGCTGTTGTTTCCATCTTTCTCGCACACTTTCTGTGGTCGTTGTTGCTTTCTGCTGGCTGACTCGTACTTGGTTATGAGATTGATAACTCTTATCAACCGGAAATTGGCGCTGTTGCCCACTCTTTCCTTTCAGCATTGATGCCATTGACTGGCGTAAGGCATGAGGTAGCCCGTTTGCACGTTCACATTAGCCTTTTGTAATTTTTGCATGCAAAGAATATGTGACAGGCGTCATCATCCATTTCTGAGCAGAATATGCAGTCGAGAGACCGTGACTCATCAATCGTGTGCAGGTAGGACTTAAAAAAACTCGTGCCTGCTCAAGAGTTGGAAATGGCAGATGTCAGTGTTACCATGTCTTGGATTGGGCCATCACCTTAAATCAGCAACAAGGAAAAAGTCGGATATCACCACTGCGGTGATTAGCATTGCCAAATGAGAGACTATCCAATATGCAAATGCAATCCTCAGCACTCCTTGTCGGTGCACCAGTGTCAGGTATTTCTGATAAGGCTCCTTGCTTAGAGCGTCGCCCCATATTTTTTATCCGTGTAGCATCACCGACTGCATTGTGCTTTCTTGATCTTTATATTTACGCCCTTGGCCTACAATATCGAGCCACGCTCTTGATAAACTGATCGCATGATAAGCACGAGCCACACTTGTTTTATATAAAGTAGTCCAAAATGTATAAGTACAATTACGAACATTGGTATACGAGTATACAGGTATATATGTTGGGGTGAAAATGATAACCACTGCTGGTATTTATAATTTGACGATGATTCAAGAACTCACAATAATATAATTAGATACACCGAAGGATAAAACGATGGGCTACTAAGACTTCAGGTGCCATAGGAATCAGTTGGTGGGCGCACAGTTTAACATGCATAACTCAGAAAAGAAACGGTAATGCACTAAGTAGTCCACGTGTTGTAGTGGTTAGAGCACTCATCTCGTAAGCCGAAGGTCCCTGGTTCGAATCCCGTTGCTGGTAACGAAATTTGTTTCGAGTGCTTCATTGGACAGATTTTACGCCCGTTCAGTTGCTGGTTTGAAATCTGAACGTATCTCAGCTGGGTGGATGGACATACGGCCAAAGCGTGATACTGACTATATCACCTTCCCTAATGCCGACACATTCGATCAAGATTATGATATACCAGAAAACGGCTGTAGTGGTAGAGAAAAAAAAATTCGCCAAGTAAACGATTACCACTAGAGAAAACCGAATTGGTCAATCTGATAAAGACAAGAATTCCCAGAGTAAGAGTTTTCAGTATCTGAGAAGTACTTCTTGAATCGACACCAGCAGTAGTGTACCTGGGCCTAGTGATAGACTTGAAGATAATTTCTTGTTTACGATTTAAACTAAGCTTTAATTGGCTCTACCCAGTGCCTACCAATATGGAGGGTTTTAGTCCAGACTTGTCACGAAGTGCTTTGCCGCCTTTACGAATAACTAGGTTTCATGCACATAAGTTTTTTTTCAAACCCAATTTCTAACAAAGAGTTCAACTTCAAGCACAAAAGTTTGCCTTACCTAGAAACGGCGTAAAACTCACACAATAAACTAGGTTCTCGTTACACTGACCTAATTTTCAGTTAATATCTTAGTCGACTCTTAAGCGAGAAAATGAACTATTAATAATTAAAATACTTCAACTAACGTCTATGGTTAGCGACAACAGCGTCGAATAAACTAAAACACAGTATTCATTTATTTAATCACTCTGATTTTCGTCGACCCTTGTAAACATACCGCAACATCGGGGGCACCGTATAAACATGGTATTCGACGCAAAATTAATTAAACAATCATGTTTTAGACTTTTACATCAAAAATACTCTGCGAGAGCCTTTGAATGAGGAGACTCGATGGGCTCCTGATGGGGAACTATCAAAGAGAGACCATCATTGCCATCAACACCATTATCGAAAATATTCAGTTGAATTGGTTGTTGGGCGCGGCTTTTGTTCTGCTTTCCTTAACATCCTGCTATGTAGCTGTAGTATTATCTTCATCATCATCATCGTGTCGGCTAGTTTTTGAACTAAATTGTCAGCGACAGATAGCTTGCCTTGACCAGGACGTTTAGCGGGATATGCATGATTCAGTTGAAGTGGACAATCTCTCATATTCCTGGTTATAATAGTTTTGTCCATCAGGTTGTATTGCCCTTCGCGAAAATGGATGGATGAACGCTGTGAGTTATACAAGTATGATGTGTGCCTGCGTGGATGGCGAAAATTGGTTTGGGTGAATAGCGAATCGAAAACGGTTGGATAAAATGTGGCCGGTCATTAGGTGATTTGATTTGATTTGCATGTATAATTAATTTCGATAAATTAAATCAAAATCACAGCATTGGACTGAACGCGATAAAATTTGTGTGTTTCGAAATGAACTTTTGATTATCTAACCTGCTGTTTAATTGCAATATTTAATTGGCTTGTACCATGAAATTTTATTCAATGGACTGATTGTATGGTAATGAGGAGTTGTTTGATTACAGTTAATCAATCGACTCCGAGTTAAATTTGCAACATCTGATTGGTTTCTACAGAGGTCTCTGAAAATATTTAAAACTAGCTTTTGTCTGAGGAACATTCCAGTTCTGCTCAGGACCAATCGTATGCGATAAATTCTGATGGTATTACCATATAGAATAGCTTCATGATAAATAGATTTAAGTTCAATAAATGCTTGCCTTTAACATAAGAAAACAAATGCTTCAACCGGTTGCAAAAGTCACTGTAAATTCTTTTTAAAGTAGACTATTTAAATCTTAGTGTAACACAAGACTCAATATACATTAAAGCTTTTAATTAACATATCGCTCACTCCTTTGTCAATGTCAAATTTTAAATACCCTGATTTTTCAGAAGAAAGACTTGAAAGCTTAAAAGCAAAATAAAGTCTATGAAGGACAAAAATATTAAGCCACTGATTGAAGTTCTTATTTAGTAATGCAGCTAATCATTTAACATAATACCGGACTTTTTTCTCTGTCTGAAGAAGAATAAGTTAAAACCTCAAGAGTTTGAAACGATTGCTTTTGATTTATGACGTTCAAAATTTCAAAAATTGTTCTTGAAGCATGTTACACCGTCACCACCGCAATTTCAATGTTACTATCAACGAACCGCAAAACACACGAAAATTCTAATAAAATTCGCATCGGAAAACGACCGATGTAATTAAGTAGATTGAAGTAGCCACTTCGAGCGGCATAATGACGGAAATAGTAAGTTTACGGTTGAATTTAAATATTGGAAAAAGATGAAGTGTTGACGGTCAAACAACTGTGTAACTCTTAATAATAGTAAGAATGTATAATATAGATAAAAACTTCGATGAAAAATTAAGACTCATAAGTACCATATTTCCTGCTGAACTTATGCTTTCCTGTGAAGGAATTGCCGATAGTATGGAGCTGCAGCTTCTATCTAGAGGTACCTGTAAAAGCACATATTTTTATTGCTTCCTATCTCCTTACATTTTGACCGGACAAGGAATCCAGTAAAATTGTTTCAAATGGTCTGCTTTCCAAATACTGGAAATTAAATTATTTCTAACCGAATTGGGCAAAAATACGTAGCTAATAATTAAATATCTGACTGGTATTGGATCACTCGAATTTTGGAATAAGCTATTGTTAGACATGTGCGCAAATATTGTTATTACTAATTGAAACGTATCTAAAACCCTACTAATGAAAGCTTTCCTAATTGTTTAGGGGCTATATGAAAAATGCACGTATACTTGAGACTAACATTTGTTTCTGAGCTTATCCCACTTCCAAAAACTATTTCCCTAGTCTCAGGTTCATGGATTTCTGGGAAAACCTAAAAGTATTTCATGTTTCGATTTATGCCATTTAAAACTCAATTTGATAGAAATTCCTAAAAATGTTTATAAACTTACCATGTGATTATCGGATCGAAAATATTCCAGGGACAAAGATGTACTGCCATGTTGTTTGAAGCAACCCTTTCCATAATTCCAGGAACATTCTGAGAAAAAGATATATTTTGTATATTATATTACTTTAAAAATTATATCTTACGATTGTTTGCTCAAATGAGACGAATAATTCACGAAGTGCATTTTCCTTCAAAATAGTTTTTGAGGGATATCGAAACACAACCTCTTCCTTGAAATGTTTATTGCAGATCACACTGTGTTTTTTTATAGTTGGGATTGCATTTTTTAATCGTTTGATCCAAATTGATTTTCTGGGTTCGCCTCCAGGAAAGCTGTTATCATCGGGTACACGAAGTTAGTTTCAATATTAAAAACCATTATAACTTTAATAGATGTAAGTTAAAAATTCATTGATTATCTTAAATTTACCTACGAAACGACACCCCGGATGGCCGCGAATAAGTGTAATTTCTGCAAGTGAAAATGACACACTTCATTGTCTATATTTGTCTTTAAAAATCACTGTCACTTTTGTCTTCGCACTTTTCCACAATCACAAATTAAATAGCACTCACGATTTGTAATTTTTATCGCTGAACAAATTGTCCGACACAAGTAACTTATTAAAATCGCCCGTAAATCACACCGAACATCAATCAAAACACAGATTATGAGTTTTGTTTTGACAATTCGTTTAGTTCGGCTGCAATCGAAAAAACGCGAACATTTCGCCAACTGAATGTGAAAAATGGTTTCGACGAATTAAAGGTGTATGTATATTTTTCTACCAACATTAAATAAAAAACGAGTTAACAAATAAATTTCTTTCAAACTGGGTTTTGGTAGATATTCAATGATTAAGCATTTTGAGGAGTAAAATTTTTGGTCATTTAGAGTATACCCAACCGCTGGTAATTCGATTTCATCAAAATATTAGAAAAAACTTTGGCCATATACTTTTTGAGCGTACGCATCCCTTCAAGTAGAATTATTTATCAAACTGTTTATTCAGCTCAGTGTCAGATTGGAACTACGAATTTATCCGAATATTCTCATGGCATTTGTTCTTTGGCCATATAATTTTTGAGCGTATGCATACCTTCAAGTAGAGTTATTTATCAAACTGTTTATTCAGCTCAGTGTCAGATTGGAACTACGAATTTATCCGAATATTCTCATGGCATTTGTTCAGTCTTCTCATGACAAAGCAGCGGCAAGCAATACTATTATATTTCCAGCCTCATACACATACACACATACATATAATTTTGCATCATGTAAAAGCTACTCTCAGTACTGGCATCACCCCAGTACATACTTACGACAGCAGTAAATCTTTTTTCTATCGGGAGTGATGCTAATACTGCGATTAGTCTTCCCTCTGTTTAAGTTTGTCGTTATCATAGTGCGGACATTGGCAATTTACCCTTTTCGTTTGTAGCCTTTTTCTCAGCCTTTGTTCCGCTTGCATTATTGATTTAACTTTAAATAAATTCACGAAAGAAATTTCAAAAACGCTTGAAATTTCTACATGGTCCGTCAAGCCGGATAATTGTCGCAATGCAGTTTTTGTTCTCGGAATTAATTATCTAAAGCATTTATCGCTCATCGTTATTCGCTTGACAATTATCAGTAATCGCATAGCTTTCATTTCCCTTTGTGATTTGCTTGATCATCTTTGAAACTTTTCGTGAAAATTCACCGCGCTATCAGTGAATTCAATTGTGCAAAATGGCCGGTGACGATAATCCAAAACTCGACCCCAAGGTCGCCTCAAGTGCAAAGGCAATATCGGAATTGCGTATACAACGTGGCGTCATCTTGGCCCAGCAAACTCGGATGAAAACCTTTCTCGATGGCAAAGTGGATAATATATCCGTTTTCGAGGCCGAAAGCAAACTCGGTGAACTGTGTCTAGACACAGTTCAAAAACTTTGAAACTGTTCAGTGCCAACTCGAGGTGTTAGACGCAGAAGAGCCATCATCTGGGAAACGGGACTTATATGAAGACAGTTATTGCCAACTCAAGGCTAATTCGCTATCAATTATCGAGAAGCTTCGCCCGAGGCAATCAGTCGATGCGTCCGCCATTTGGTATTCGACAGCTGCCTCCAAAACCTCATCAACCAGACTTCACTTGCAGAAACTGAATTTGACCAAGTTTTCGGGTTTGTACAGTGAGTGGTTAGGTTGTCTTTGGATATTCGAGTAATTGATCGACTCCAATACCCACTTATCGTCTTTGGAAAAATTCCAATATCCTCGTTCTGCACTAACCGGTATAGCTGCTTCTGTGATAGAGGGGATTGAGCTTACCGAAGAAAATTATTCTAAGGCAAAGGACCTTTTAAAAAGGAGATTCGACAACAAGCCCTGCATTTTCGCTTCGCATATCAACGACTTGCTTCAAGTGCAATCCATTCGTCATCCATCTAGTAAAGAATTGCGTCAGATGACTGATGCTATAAACAAGCATATGCGCTGTTTGCTGAGCCTCGGTACAAAGGAAAATATCGCAGATGGATTCTTGTTGCACATTCTCGTATCAAAGCTTGATGCTGAGTCCCAGCTCAAATGGCAAGAATTAATTACCAGCTGTTCTCGATCATCCATAGAATTTAGCGCTCAATTTCCAACTTGGGAAAAGTTGACTGATTTCTCGAATCTACGATGCACAGCGCTAGAATTCGTAGAAAAAACAAAATCCAACAACAAACCTCTTTCAATCGTCGATAAATCTAAGCGGACTAGTTTTATTGCTAGTAACTGTGATACGAGAGCGAAGTGCAATTTTTGAGATTCACGCAGCGGACACACATTATTCGACTGCAATGGGTTAAAGAGCATGCCACCCGACCAAATTTACCAAAGAGCTAAGCAATTGAATTTGTGTGACAATTGCCTTCGAAAGGGGCATTAATTGAAAAGTTGTTTATCGAGCAAGTGTCGTACATGGAATCGCAGCCATCATACTCTACTCCACGGTAACGTAAAGAATTCAGGCATCTTTCAAAGATCTCATCAGTCGACTGAAATTGAAACTCCAACAACCGGCGAACATTCGTCGCTGATCGGTCAAACGAGATCTAGACATCAATTGTCCCGCCTGGAAGAAGATGCTCAACCCAACAACGTTATTTTGGGTACTGCAAATCACCTGATGGAGCTTCAATCGAATGGCGAGCGATATTGGACAGCGGTTCCCAGTTGCACTTCATGACAGAGAGACTCGCCCAGCAACTTCGTTTACGACGAGAAAAAACTGCCACATCAGTTTTTTAGTGGAATTTGTATGACGACATCCCGATGTATTTCGAAAACCGTTGCCACCGTGCATTCACTACAAAACGATTTCAGTTCATTGCTAGAGTTTTTCATCGTACCAATTTTGTCGGATTGCGACCATTGCAAAGGATTAATACATCAGACTGGAATATTCCTAAGAACACTCTACTAGCGGACCGTCAATTCGACATACCTCGGAAAGTTGATATTTTGATTGGTGCTGCCTTGTTTTTCAAATTACTTGGTGTTGGACAGATTGATTTAGGTGTTAATCAGCCTATGTTGCAGAAAACTCTTTTCGGCCAGGTAGTTTCGGGGCCATCCAGTACTTCATACAACTCGCTCAGTATAAACATTAGTGCCGACAGTAACAGTGAACCGTGCGAACAAAATTTAGATAACATCGCCGCTAAGTTTTGGGAGCTAGACCACTGTAATAGTGAAATAGACAAAAGGTCAGCTGAGGAGATTGCTTGTGAAGAAGACTTTCATGTCAATATAATTCGTGATGCAAACGGTCGGTTCGTTGTGAGATTACCTTTAACGCAAGATGCGTCAGTGCTTGGTGACACAAACGAATTCGCATTAAAACGATTTTATAGCCTTGAAAGAAAACTTGAGAAATGCCGTTAATTACGCGTCAGTTACTACGATTTTATGAATCAATATTTATCGTTGGGACATATGGAGGAAGTCATTGATTCACAGTGTGTGTTACACAAACCTCATTATGTTCTCCCCCATCATTGTGTTGTAAAGAATTATGGCAGCAGCACTAAATTACGCGTAGTCTTTGATGGTTCTGCGAAATCCTCCAGTGGTGTATCCTTAAACGATATTCTAATGGTAGGACCCACAGTTCAAGATGACCTATTTTCGATCTTACTTCGATTTCGTTTCCATCTTTATGTAAGTCCAATCAAGTCATAGTCCAATCCCATACCTACAATTAATAGTCTTTCGTAATACAAGTCATGATCGTGTGAAGCTCTCTCGATTAAAAACAGTTACTTATGGCACTGGGTCTGCTCAATATCTCGCAGTAGAATCTATTCGTCAAGCGGCAGAAAATGCTAGGAGTAAGCTTCCAGTAGGAGCATTGATTATCAAGCGAGATGCATATGTCGATAACTTATTGACTGGAAGTGATGACTTGGATGAAGCTGCAGGGATCAGAAACGAAGTTACCAATATTGTACTATCAGGCGGCTTACCCCTTAAAAAATGGGCATCAAATGAACCATCGTTGCTAGAAAAAATCGATGAAAATGACAAGGAAGTAATGACTCGACTAGATGACAAGGATTTCATCAAAACCCTTGGCCTCGCCTGGAACCCAACTGCCGATAAATTTCTGATTACATATCACTCGCCAGAAATACGAAGTTCTGTGACCAAAAGAATAGTGTTGTCGGAAACTGCTCGATTCTTCGATCCATTAGGATTACTCAGCCCAGTGATTGTTACCGCCAAACTCTTTCTACAGGAGTTGTGGAAGCTTAATATTGATTGGGACGAAAGCTTACCCATCGAGATGCAAACAAGATGGCAGTCTTTTTGCTCGGATATGGCCAAGGTCAACAACTTTAGTATCTCACGACATGTTTGTTTGTCGAATTCCAGCCTTCAAATCCATGGAATCGCTGATGCCAGTCTACGCGCTTATGGAGCTTGTGTATATACGAGTATTCGAAGTGAAACTCCTGATAAGAAAGTGTCGAGGAACCTGCTTTGTTCAAAATCCCGTATAGCTCCATTGAAAACTACTACGATACCGCGTCACGAGCTCTGTGCAGCCTAAATACTTTGCGAGCTCATAGAACGTGCTTGGAAGATTATCCTCCGTGACCTCACGGATGTCGTGTGTTGGAGTGACTCACAAATCAAGTTAGCCTGGCTAAGTGCACCTTCGTACCAATGGTCCACATTTGTAGTCAATCGTGTGTCCAAAGTTCAAGCTGTTACATCCGTTACATGGCGCTATGTTCCAACGCAGCATAACCCAGCAGATTTGATCTCGCGAGGCACGAAATCAGAAAGTCTACAAGGGTCCAACTTATGGCTGCGTGGTCCAAGCTTTTTATCCGCATCGTCATCACAATGGCCATACCATGGAAAGGTTCCAGATCAAATCGATATTCCAGAATATCACAAGCTGAACTTCACAGTCTTGTCGTCTTATACAGTGGAAGACCTAGTTAAGGACACAAAATATATTAACCCATACTGGAAAGCTCTTCGAGTATTTAGATACGTTAATCGATATCTCAAATCATTGTGGTTGCGAGCACGTAGTTCAACGAAACCTAGCTTTGCGTTACGAAGCTTTACGGTGTCAGAGTTAGAAGAAGCAGTCACGGTTATCGTTCATTGCAAACAACGAGTATATTTTAATTGTGACTATACTGACCTCCTTAAGGGTGCATCCGTAAATGCGAGAAGTCGAATTTTACCTCTAAGTCCTTCCCTTGATGGAAATGGAGTTATTCGAGTCGGTGGACGTATTACGAAATCTGATCTACTCTTTGATGCACGCCATTAAATGTTTCTTCCGCAAGCGCATCCCTTTACAAACGCATTGTTAACCTTCTTGCATGTTAACAAACATTTTTCGGCAAAGGTTTTGGTAGATCAACGTAAAGTTGGAGGCTAAACGAATTATTCATCAGTGCACGATATGCTTTTGAGCGAAGCCTCTCTTCTTTCAGCAAATAATGGGAAACCTCCCATCAAATAGGCTGAAAGTATCACATTCCTTTGTGGTTACCGGTGTAGATTTTCGTGGACCGTTTTTCATGCGAGCTCAACTACGAGGAAGATCTCCAATCAAAGGCTACTTATCGGTTTTTATATGTTTCGCTACCAAGGCTGTACATTTTGAACTCGTTTCAGATTTATCGACAGCAGCATTCATTTTATGCCTTAAACGATTCTTCGCTCGCAGGGGAAAATGCAACAAGCTATACTCGGACAACGCTACTAATTTTATCGGTGCCAATAACCTGTTGCGAGAGTTAAGAAAACTTTTCTCAACTCAATCACATATTGACCAAGTCCAGCAAGCTTGCCTTCTGGAAGGCATCGGATGGTGTTTCATCCCACCGCGCTCCCCACATTTTGGTGGCTTGTGGGAGGCGGCGGTGAAGAAGGCAAAATTTCACCTTACCGGAGCAGTTGCCAATACATCGCTAACCCACGAACAAATGCTTACGGTTATCTATCAAGCGGAGGCGATCGTTAATTCTCGACCCATCACGGAGATGTCATCAGATCCAACTATTTTGGAAGCCCTCACACCCGGACATTTCTTGATTGGACGACCAATTACAAGCTTAACCGAACCAATCATCACACAACTTAAATTCGATTCCTTGGACAACTTTCGAAAAATATCCTTCATCCAGCAATCCTTTTGGACTCGATGGCGCAACGACTATCTTCACCTATTGAAGTCGCGATCTAAGCGAACCTCAGTCAATAGCAATGCCAAGGTTAACCAACTTGTATTAATGAAAGATGAAAATCTTCCACCTATGAAGTAGCCTCTCGCCAGAATTATCGATGTGACACGCGGTGAAGATGATAAGTTTCGAGTTGCTACAGTACGTACAGCTTCGGCAATCTTCAACCGGGCCATCGTGAAGCTATGTCCATTGCCTATCGAATAATTGGATGAAAACAGAAGTTGTCATGGTGGGGAAGATGTTCAGTCTTCTCATGACAAAGCAGCGTTGAACAATACTCTTATAGTTCCAGCCTCATACACATACATAAAATTTTGCATCATGTACAAGCTACTCTCAGTACTGGCATCACCCCAGTACATTACTTACGACAACAGTAAATCTTTTTTCTATCGGGAATGATGCTAATACTGCGATTAGTCTTCCCTCTGTTCAAATTTGTTGTATCATAGTGCGGACATTGGCAATTTACCCTTTTCGTTTGTAGCCTTTTTCTTGGCCTTTGTTCCGCTTGCATTATCGATTTAACTTTGAATAAATTCTCGAAACAAATTTCAAAAGCGCTTGAAATTTCTACGGCATTAAAATTTGTAAACATTGATTTCAAATTAAATTTTATCAATAAAAATATATTTTTTGCATGGCAAGAATGCCTCATTCTCCCAAAAAATGTGAATAGCATTCTATCGCCACCAATTGATGTTGGGAAAATTTTAGATGTTAAGATGTTAATATATAAATTTCAAGAGAAAAAGTATCATCCTTAGCAACTCAGTTTTAGGGTTTTTAATGATAAAATGGTAGATCTCCCATTTGAGGGCTAAAGAAACTTGTAGGCAATATGTTTGAGTTGTTGTGCAACGAGATAATTGGGCGGGCTTTTTAAAAATATAAAATTTCTGCTGTAATATATTTTGCATTCGAAAAATGGAAGTTTCGAAAATTGCCGAAGGTGAAGCAACTACGAAAGGGGAAAAAGAGAACAAATCAATTTTTCAGACGCTCATGTACAGGCGTTTATAGAATGTTAGCTATATCTTATAGCTCTATGATGTTATGTTTATTTTATTAGGTTTAGAGAAAATGCTAAACGCTTCCTATTGTGATAGAATTTTTTAATATAAGATAAAATTTTTGATTGAATTTTATCAGTATTAGGTTATAACATATTAGGTGTATGATTGATGTTCACTATTGTGTTAAAATTATGAATAATTTTGGAATAGTGTTGGTTGGTTAAATCATAAAATATGTAATAATCTAAATTAATTTGAAATAGCTATGATTTTTTTTTATCAAATGTGTTTAACTGATAACGTATAAATTTAGGGAGCCTTTTGGGCCATTAAGTTTTTGAATTGCTATTGTTTGGAATTTGCTTTATATTTTTGGACAAAACGATTAGAATTAAATAAAGCGCGTTTGACTTTGAAGTGCAACCACAAACGTCAAAGTCGAAGTCAAAAGTGTTTTATTCAATAATAATCGTTATAAATTATAAATAATAAAAATACTAAAACTTTATGGCCCAAATGGCTCTCTAAATGTATGTTCATTTATTTAGTATTTAGTAGTTTCACACAGGTCTAAGCCCATTACATAGTATAAAATAGACGCTAGCTAACGCAAATAAATTATAGTATTTCACAATGAAACATAAACCTTAGTGACATTTTACAGGAAAAAGTAACATTTAATATATGTTTCAATTCAATTTTTTTATATTTCAAAATCTATTCGAATTGAAAATTATATTAATCATTCCTAAAATAATTATTATTTGTAGTTTAAGTTTCATGATATGAAAGTGTACGTTTTTCTAAAATTACTTATATTCGTCGAATGTTTTCTTAATTAATTTATCAGCCCTATATTTACTCATTTTACTTAATTCTTTAAACCTAATATCTCTGTTTCTCTTAAATAACGCATTACAACAACCAGCCAGTCTGTAAATGCGAATATTATCGAGATATTTACCTCCGGTTAACGTCGAAATAAAAAAGTTAATTCAGTCTAAAAGCAGCTGGACGATTATCCCAAGGAAGGCTATTTTTCAATTCGGGATAATCGAGTAATTAAATTTTCAGAAGTGTTTTTACATCCCTGATAATAAAATTAGGTTGTAGAGAAGGAAGATTGTATTGTTTAGCGACCTCCGAATACTCATGGCAATAAGGATGCATTTTCCTTCCATCAACATAAGACAAATGCCTAAGAGCTCTGTGTTGAATCTAAAATAGGTAATAAATCCCATTTTCATATTACAGTCTCCAAATTTGCGAGCCACATACGTTAACTCATATGAAGAGTTCTGATACATTTTACATTCTTAACCTAAAGCAAATGTCAAAAAAGTTGAACCCGAAAATTTTATACGGCATCGAGTACATTTGACATAAGGATGACATACGCAACATGAAAAGTTGAAATCGAAACAACTTTTTATGTCGGTATGTCAAATACATTGTTTACTTTAAGTGACAATGATACATTGTTGTTTATCATTTGAAAGGATGAGTAAAATTTTATACAGCGGTGAGGAATTATGCAGAAAACAGGTGTTCTCATCCGTCAAGCACAATTCCACTCTGGTATTGAAATATTTAATTTAATATTTCTTCTACGCCGTTGAAAACTTTCATCAACAAAATTATAACACATTATCAAAAACATAAACATCAAAATCAATTCGAAATCAATCATTTTCTTCAATAACTTTTGCCACAATGACACTTTTTCGTATCTATCAACATTACATAAGCGCGAATCGTATGTAGGCGAACTATGTGCGCGCTACGTAACTTGACGTTCCTTATTTTGTGTTATATTGATTGTAGCACAGCAGTAAAACTTTTTGGTATTTCTCGCAACAAAGTACATTTTTTTAGATGCATCACAGTAAACTTTATCAATATGTTCAAAAAAATTCATTTTGGTGTCAAAAATTATTCCTAAATCTATAATTGACTGTACTCTAGTTAGTATATTATTGTTAATACAATAATCGAGAGAATTTACAGTGTGTTTTCTAGTGAATAAAATTTTAGAACATTTATCTTGATTGAGGAAAAGACCATTACCCTTGCACCATATTGCTACATTATTAAGATCTTCTTATAACTGCAGGTAATCATTCAAAGATGAAATGTTTTATAGAATTTGAGATCATCAGCATACAATAACGGCTAGTTTATGACCGGAGTTACGTCATCAATAAAAACTGTAAATAATAATGGTCCTAAAAAAGACTTTGTGGCACTCCAGCCTTAACGCAAACAGGAGAAGACAAAGGTGTCCCAACCAAGACCACTATCTTCCTTTCATTTCAATAGTTTTCAAGAAGTTTAACAGTAGCAGTAACCAAGTAGTACAAGCTTTTTAACTAATAGCTCATGATTGACAGAGTCAAATGCTCTGCTGAAATCAGTATAAATGGAATCGACGTGATCTCTTTCTGAAAAAACTTGAACTATGTCTTTATCAAATATCATGAATTGCTAATCCAAAAATAATATTCTATTGATAGATTATCTTCAAATTGAAAAGTTTCCCCACTAATGAAAAGTGGTTCAAAATGTTTGACAAATAGTGCTGCGATGTCTTCATCATTGAAGGCACGGCTTTCCTCAAGATACATCATGGATGAAAATCCATTAATTTTTTGTTTATCGTCAATAAAATGCCAGAAATTTTTTACGTTATTTGAAATAGAGGTTTCTAATTTAGAAATAAACCCATTATAGCATTTATCACCTGCAACTTTACATATACGTCTGAGATTATTAAAAATCACAAAATCCTCATTGTTTAAAGTTAACTTATACTTTTTATGAGCAATTTTTTGGCTTTGACTAAATCTTTTAACTGTTTAGAGAAAAACTATGTATATTATCGTATTTCTATGTGATTATTACAATTAGCTAGGGGAAAATTTAGGCAAAAACCTCTACTGAACTTATTACTATCGCGCCGTGACAAATTAATCGCGAAAGCAAAAGACTCGCCCAATCCGCTAATACATGCCCTGGCGAATTGAAAATCAGCAGTTGCTACCACCTATCTTTTGGCCGTAACCTAGCCTCATAGATTTTAGCTAGTTATAAGTAGAAAGTAAGTTATGTTAAGCTAGTATAATTATTTTATTTAAAAGTGAATGAAAAGAACTGATATTATGATCAATTGATTTGTTGAAAAGGAGACTGCACCACTGCAATGGATTAAAAGAAGATGCAATAGCTTCGGTGTCCATCTTTTTAAAGTTCCTTTTAACAATATTATCAGTGGAGTGAATGAAATTATTAAGATAATTTTTAAAACTAACATATTGATTACATACGAAAGGTGCTACTATTGCTAAAGAAAAGTGAAACCTATCAGTTTCCCCATCAAAAAGATATTCAACCGGTCTACAAAGTTGAAAGTTAGCTACATTAGAGAAACAGATATCTAAAATATTATCGTTAGTATTACACAAATCTGCATGTTGAAAAGTCTATTTTCATATGAAAAAGTAGAGATCGCTTTTGCCGCAGATTTTACACATTGTTTCACATCATCAGCTGCAATCGTATATGACCCACCAGACAATTTTAGGCAATTTAAAGTCACCGATTATTAAAAATAGGATGATTAGCCAGCGAGGTCTAATATCTTCAGTACAAAGTCCAATTTGTTGGTACTTGGCAGCCGCAGATTTAGGTGGAATACAAACAACTCCGAAAATATATTTCTTCTGGTTTTTTATATATCAATATTAAAATTGTGTTCATAGCAACCAAGTAAATTTCGTACTGCGATAAGCACTTCCCTACCTTTTTTTACATCAAGATTTAAATTCTTGAGAAAGGTTTAAGTTATTATTAAAATATCATATTCAAAAGAAAATACCGGTACTTCTTGGAGGTAAATTTCTCGAGAGTATTTTATATATTTATATATATATATATATATATATATATATATATATATATATATATATACATTGTTGCGTGTTCTGGTTCGCGGCCAATAATTTTCAATGTTCCGGGAAAGTGAAAACGCAATGTTTTTTAAATTAAATTAAAAGAGTTTATTAAATCGATTAAAAATGCACAATCACTTATTTTACTGTTTCACAATTTTAATTAAAATCTAACTTTCACTTGTCAAGTAATTCCTCTTACAACTATCTTCTTAAAATCACTTCACACTCAAACAATCAATCGTCTTTACTTCGCGTTCCACTGCCTGTATATCGCAGTTTTCTATCGCGGTTGTAATGAATGATCGCCCCATTCATTCAGCTCGCCTTTATGTAGAGTCTCCATCTGTTCAATGCATTTCTCGTACATTGGCGAATGTTCTGCCGAGAGGTATCTGGTATATTCGAGCAGATTAATGAATGGAGGAGTGACTCACTTCCAAATGTTGATCATGCTTGGTGGGTTCTCGTGGTTTCGAGTGAATTCATTTTGCTGATGTTTTTAATGGTTGTGAAAACAATTGCGACAGTAGCTCGCAGAATTCTTTGTACATGTAACACTGCCACCACCTCAGTTCTTTTCGCCCCGAAAAGATGTGCCGCCAGTTGTAGTCTATTCTCACTGGATGTAATATGGGGCAAGGCGGTCCAGGTGCACGATTTTCATTTTGGCTCTTGGCTTACGATGTTCTTCTATTCGGTATACGACGTCGTTGATTCACTTTGCAACTCGGTATGGTCCCTCCCAATTATATTGCAACTTTGGGGACCTACCCTTTCGCCGTTGCGGGTTATATAGCCACATCAAGTCATCTTGCTGGAACCCAGTAGAATTTGCATTTAGATCATATCTGGTCTTCATGCGGTCAGTAGACGATTCGAAGTGTTTTCGCACTGTCCGATGTGTCTGGTTCAACCGTTGTCTTAGCTCACTTGCATACTCTGAGATGGTTTGGGGTTTCTCGGGGGTTGTTCCGAACTTTACATCAGCTGGCAAACGAATAGTCTTTCCAAAAATGACTTTGGCTGGGGCTTGGCCCGTCGATGCACGTTCGGCAGCTCTGTACGCCATCAAAAATAGTGGAATGTGTCGGTCCCAGTCCCTTCGGTTCTCGTCAACCATCTTGGCCAGGTGTTTATTGAGCGTGCCGTTGAAACGTTCGACCATTCCATCGGATTGGGGATGCAGCGGTGTTGTCCTCGTTTCCCGCATTCCCAGCAGCTCACACATTTCGCCAAAAACTAGTGATTCGAAGTTTCGACCTTGATCTGAATGTAGCTCGCAAGGTACACCGTACCTACTGACCCAATTTAACACTAGCTGTTCGGCTACAGTAGTTGCTTCCTGGTTGGGAATGGGGTAGATCTCGGGCCACTTGCTGAAATAATCGGCTACAACCAGCATGTATCGATTTCCCCATTCAGATTCAGGAAAAGGTCCTGCGATGTCAACAGCAATCCTTTCAAACGGTACCCCCACGTTATAGGTTTGCATTTGTCCTCTCAGTCGTCGCTTTGGGCCTTTGCCAGAAGCGCAAATTGTGCATCTGCGACGCCAGTCCTCCACGTCTTCTCGAGGATGGAGCCAGTAGAACCTTTCCCGCAATTTCGCTAAGGTCTTGTTAACACCAAGGTAGCGTCCCGAGGATCCTTCATGCATTTCCTTAACCACATCGTGGATTTGGCTTTTGGGTAGTATAGTTTGCATCCTATAGGAGCTGCCATCCACTGTTTCCCATCTCCGCTTGAGTACGCCACCCTCTACCTGAAGGGAGTTCCATTGTGCCCAATAGTTTTTCAGGGTTGCGCCATACATTGAAACGTCTTTCCACTCAGATCGCCCAGTCGTCTCCTTCCATACGAGCAATGGTCCGATGTCTTCATCAGCTAACTGGGCATTTCGAATCTCCTCCGGTGACCAACCTTCATCAAATTCGACCGTTATCACTTGCAGATCAACGGTCGGCTCCTTTTCTTCAATCCGTCGGCAATGCTTGGAGTTAGCTGGACATGGACGGCGGGATAGGGCGTCAGCATTTCCATGAACTCTGTCCTTGTGAAGTAATTGGGGCCTCACTAGGTCTCGTCGGATAGTCGATCGGGTTGCACTAGTGTCACTTGTTATGATGCAATGTTCTTCTTTAACTTGACCCGGAAGGCATAAGTCTGCTTCTCCACGATGTTGCCTTGACACGGTGCTGGGGATGTCGGTCCTCCTGGCCAAAGTCTGCCCCACGAAATTGTCCCCTCCAGTTTGCTGGGCTTCCATTCTAGGCTCCTGACACGGTCTGGATCTCCACCATCCTGGACAATACCTCCGTTTCCTTCGCTTGTTGCAGTCTCTTTGCAGGTGCTCCTTCTCACCGCAACCCCAACATCTAGGCGCATCATTTGCCTGCGCCTCTCGCTCATTTTCAACGCGCTCACACCTAAACTCGTCTGCCACTACCTCATGGACCCGGACAGTGGTACGAGTCGCATTTTTTGCTACCTCAAAGTTCAGACTATAAAACAATGCGTCCTTAACCGTTTGCTTTTGGGCTAAACGCACAGCTTATTGCAATTTCTTGTCCTTTAAGGCGCTGATGAATGCTTCTGTTGCTACGTCATCTCGATGTTCTGGGTCATACGCTAGGTAAGCCAAAAGTGCCAGTTGCTCAATGTCTTGGGCTAGCTGCTGTAAGGTTTCGCCAGACCTCTGCATCCGATGCCGTAGCTGTGCCCGGTAAATCTGCTTCAGATGATCGTCTCCATAATGCATGTCGAGCGCGTTCATTCTAGCAGCCGGGTTTGAGTGCAACTCGGCGGGAATAGTCTGCAAAAGCTCGCCAGCTGGACCTCTTAGAGCAAGAATTAATGCAGTTGCTCGTTCCTGGTCATTCCAGTGATTTGCCCTAGCGGTGGCTTCAAACTGGATTTTGTAAATGCTCCAGACCGTTTGCCCGTCGAATATTGATGCTTTCACATTTCTGGATGTGCTTTGCGCTGTGGTTATAAGCGGGGCTGGTGAGGTGGTTACTACTGCCTTCGCTGCTTCTAATTCCTTTTTCATGTTTTCCAAATAATGGTTGATTCTCTCCTTGACCTGGCTGACCTTTTCCTTGACCTAGCTGACCTTTCCCTCGACCTGGTAAACCTTTTCCTCGACCCGGTCCTCGACATCTTTAGTTTGTTTGTTCAGACTACCGAGCTCCGCTTTTATTTCGGTGGACTGTTTTTGAAAATCTGCCTTGATTTCGATCGCTTATTGATCCAGCTTCGCTGATTGTTCATTTAGCTTCGCTGGTTTTTCATTTAGCTTCGCTGATTATTCATCTGCCTTCGCAATTGAGCTGGATGACATCAGCATTAACATTTGCACTAGCGCATTTTCTGGCTACCTTGATTTTGGCGTCTCTGCGTCTCCCTGAAGCTCCACCATGGTAAATTGATTTATTTTCTCACCAGTTTCTACGTTACATTTCACTATTGTGCATTTTTTTTAGGTTCAAACGTTTTTCACTTCAAAATTTTCTTTCTCACTTCTCGACACCACTGTCGCGTGTTATGCTTCGCGGCCAATAATTTTTAATGTTCCGGGAAAGTGAAAACGCAATGTTTTTTAAATTAAATTAAAAGAGTTTATTAAATCGATTAAAAATGCACAATCACTTATTTTACTGTTTCACAATTTTAATTAAAATCTAACTTTCACTTGTCAAGTAATTCCTCTTACAACTGTCTTCTTAAAATCACTTCACACTCAAGCAATCAATCACCTTTACTTCGCGGTCCACTGTCTGTGTATCGCAGTTTTCTATCGCGGTTGTAATGAATGATCGCCCCATTCATTCAGCTCGCCTCTCAATGCATTTCTCGTACATTGGCGGATGCTCTGCCGAGAGGTATCTGGTATATTCGAGCAGATTAATGAATGGAGCAGTGACTCACTTCCAAATGTTGATCATGCTTGGTGGGTTCTCGTGGTTTCGAGTAAATTCATTTTGTTGATGTTTTTAATGGTTGTGAAAACAATTGTGACAGTAGCTCGCTGAATTCTTTGTACGTGTAACAATATATATATATATATATATATATATATATATATATATATATATATATATATATATATATATATATATATATATATATATATATATATATATATATATATATATATATATATATATACACATATATATATACTACTGTGTCCAAAGTGACATCTGTATTTAAGCTGCGCGCTTCGAAGGATTTGGGGAACTATTTTTTTAGGTTGGTAGTACTGTCAGTGACATCTATGTCAAATTTACATACTAAAATATTCATGAGTGTTTGAGAGACGCGTCGTTTTGTGAGCTGCTAAAAGTGAGTTTTTCGTTTTTTGCGATGTTGAAATTTGTTGAATTTGCATTAAATATTGTTTGCGGAATCAATTTTCTGCTGCGGATACGTTGAAGATGGTGCAGAAAGCCTTTGGTGATGAGGTTATGTCTAAAAAAATGTTTACAAGTGGTAAAGTGAGTTCCAAGTCGGCCATGAACGTGTTGAAGACGAAGAGCGTCCTGGGCGACCATCAGCCTCTTCTCTTCTTCGATTATCGTGGTGTTGTACATTATGAATTCCTTCCGCCGGGCCAAACAGGCAACAAGAAATATTATTTGAACGTTATGCGTCGTTTGCGTAACGCTATCCGCCTAAAAAGGCCAAAATTTTTGAAAGACAATTCTTGGTTTTTACACTACGATAATGTACCATCCCATACTGCACTCTTAATTATTGATCATTTCGCCAAAAACTCAACCCATATCATTCCGTAACCACCGTATTCACCAGATCTCCACGTACGACTTCTGGCTGTTCAGCAAGCTCAAAAGACTGCTCCAGGGACACCATTTTAATCCGATAGAGGAGATTCAAGCCGCAGCGAAGACGGAACTGAAGGCCATTCCGGAAACGACGGGTAAAAAATGAATAGTTTGACCTGTAAATTTGACATAGATGTCACTGACAGTACCACCAACCTAAAAAAAAATTCTCAAAATCCTTCGACGCGCGCAGTTTAAATTCAAATGTCACCTTAGTTTTTGGTCACAGTAGTATAAATATATATATATATATATATATATATATATATATATATATATATATATATATATATATATACATATATATATATATATATATATATATATATATATATATATATATATATATATATATATATATATATATATATATATATACACATATATATATTTATGTATATATATGGGATATAACGGAACCAAATTTTCAGGAAAGGTGTATTAGGTTAATATCTCAGTTAGATATGTGAACCAGCTATATCTGTCAGGCGAAAACAAAATGGCGGTCATTTTAGACGAAAAATCGTGATTTCTGTTCTGACCAAAGTATAGCTCAAATTTGCATGAAATTTGCTACAAGGGTTCACTGATATACGCGATGAATCTCACAATAAAATATCCAAAGTCAGTAGGTCTGAAACAAAATGGCGCCCGCTCAAAGGTTGAAAACGTACAAAATTTTGTTGTTGTAGTTTTGATAAAAGCTTTCAACCAATGTTAATGAAATTTGATAGTTTGATAGAAACTATAAGTATCTAAAGAGCTATGTAAAAAAAGTGGAGGTCAGGTCGCAAAAAACAAAATGGCGGCCAGTTGAAGCTCAAAACTTCAAAGGCTTCTAAAAGTCGCAATTTTTATCCGATTTATTGAAACTTGATTTTAAGATGGGAATGGCTTAGATCTAGAGTCTTCGACATTTTGGTGAAATTGAATACTTTTGCCCTGTCTAGAGTCAACCTCCTGTTTGAACGAGATTCGGCACATTGATTGATGAGGTCCTAGCACGCAACGATTTAAAATAATCCAAAACCAAATGCATGCATTCAAAATGGCGGACCCCAAAGGTCTGAAGGCAAGCACAATGCGCTATTTCAGTAGCAACTGAAATAATGAATATTCTTCATGGAAACGTTTTAAATGACTTAGGTTGGAAATATTTATAAACCAGACCATTTTAAAGATATTGTAAAATATTTATAAAAATACCCTTAAAATATTATAAAATCTCGACTTGTCTGTCCGTCCGTTTGTTCTTGCGTCATAACAAGTTTTTTCGCAAACCACATGAGCTAGAATGAGGAAATTGTCTACGTAGGTCAAAAGTGGTGCCTCTCAAAATTTGCAGTGCAAGAAAATATGTATTTAAGGGGGTCGCCCCATACAGGGGGGTGACTTAAAATTTTTTTTATTTCTGTAGCCCCAGCCAAGTTACTCAACGGTTTCCGGTGAAACTTGAAATTATAATTTATTAAGTCAAGTTAATTTAATTTAATTATGCAAATCGAATGACAAATAAAAAAGTCGAAAATTTACAGCTTAATATTTTTAGCAGCCGTTTTCAATAAAAATCAAAATGACGGCTCCTGATGGTTCAGAAAAGAATTGAAAATGTATGTATAGATGGCAACGCAAGTGCTGATTAAATTTTTATGGAAATTTTTTGAAATTAACTATTTGAGCTGTTCAAGCTCAAGTGGTAACCACTGTGAAATGTGTAAACACCAAATGTGAGAAGGGCGAAATCTGTATTTATATGTTTATAACAATTTATTATCTGCCGATTTCCAATATGTAATCCATACGCGTGCAACTCAATTTAATTAGCAAAATATTTGCGCCTCTATAAAGGGTCTCTAAATACGAACGCCGGCAGATTCTTTTTATGTTAAAAAATACCCAAGTGGTGCTACAAAAATTACAGTAAGTAGTCTAGTAGTAAGCAAGCCAAATTCTTTTTCAAAACCTTACGCTACATACGAGAAATTCACCTTTCCGGGTAGTGCTGCCAACGAGGATTTATTTTAATTGTTCAAGGATGCGACTCATCCCTCTAAAATTTTGGTAAAAGATTTTGAGGTCCAATGAGTCGTCGTGGGGACTGATGTTACTATTTTTTTGCATTATAGTCTACAGCACTAAACGCCTCCATAAATGAGCATGATGAATTGGCATTATGCGACGAATGGACTGTCGGCACATTATCTATATACTATATAGTAAGATTCGTTTCACCTGCATTTTGCCTCTCATTTAATTCATTTACAGCTTTCTTAAAGAGTGCTTTTTCACGCTTCGCTTTATCTCTCCGGATAACAGCTCCTTTACCAAGATGAGCTTTGTTTTAAACATAGTCGTAACATGCTTCGGGTAACTGAATGTAACACAGAGGGGGTGCAGTTCGGTTTTCTTAGCTGCACCTATTATCGAGCATATGTTGCCATTTAAATCAACACATACATCTTGAAGAAATTTTTTTGCAAATTGAATATCATCATTTGTACCATTTTTTTCGGGGACATCGTATGAAATAATATTCTTGGATTTAATAATCCCCTGCTTCGCTTCAAAAATATTTTTCTCACTGAAAATACTAGTTTTTAAATAATCCACATGCTTTTTGATTTTAGGAATACAGTCCGTATGTCTTGAATTTTATTTGACAGAGTTGTATAGTTATCCTTCAATTTATTAAACTTTTTGTGTAGCTCATTGATAGACCCTTGGAGTAATGGAGGTATTTTACCCTGCCTACAACCAGAACATCTGTACGAAACAACAGGTTACATATTCTTTAACTTAAAGCATCTTACTTCTGAAGCCGTGCACCAAGCCACTCAGATGAGTAGTGAAAAAGAGAATTGCAAATAATACAATTTGTAACAAATAGCCCCTTAGCAAAACCATGCATTATTTTATGCACTATTGATGAAAAAACTTTAATCAAATTCAATTTAATCAAAATTATTGCATATTTTGTGACTCAATTGGAAAAAGGAGAAAACACAAACCTAAACTATTCAAAAATTAATTATAATATTTTCACAACCCAACAGTGAACGCCTATCCTACATCTCTTATTGAATTCAAATCAAATTCAATTAAAAACTTTATCGTATGCTAATGCAAGACTATCAAAATATTCCTAACCTATCCCTAATTTTTAACTTAAACAAACAACAACAACACCACTTAACGTGGATATAACGAGTTGAAACGAATGAGTAATGAAAAATACAAAAACAAAAAAAAAAACAATTAACCACGAATACTTTAGCATGATTTTGACATTTTCAGTACAGTACGGATACTGATCGGGATGAAAACCGAAGTGTTGAACTCAGGTTTTAGGTGGAACCCGTTCTGAAGTATCCTCACCAACCATAATGCGGAAATCCCTCCAATCACGTTTCAGGCTTTGATTGGCCCACTGTAGCGTTGTTCAAAACGAAATTGTTTCACTTTTCTGCGCATTGATTTTCATTTGCTAATTGTAGGTGTAGAGCTGCACATGATTAAACTTTTTTTGAAGATTACTCTGAACTATTGTAGCTTTTCGGTCAGCCGTATATATAATCAGATCATTAGAAAATGCTACCAATTATCGCATTGCCAAGAGGTTAAAATCAAAACCGTTCAATAGCATGTGAACAAATATTGGAAAAAGCAGATCCGCAGTCACTGTTTCCTGCTGTAGACCATTCAAGACCATTCAAGCATTGCTATTAGATTTCCATCAGTTACAACAAGTAATCTCCCATAAAGCATATAGCACGTCATGGGGGCAAGATGTTTGAGGAATCTATCTTGAAGGAGTTTGAAAATAAGTGCATCCAACTCTCTCCATATCAATGATACACGCTGCAATACATTCTCTAACAGTTAGTTTCCAACAGATGTCTGAAGTTACTTTCTTTATCGCACGTATGGTCAAATGCCTGACACCAAAGTCACATTGACGATTCAGTATCAACTCAAACGCGGGCGTTAAATGCTCTGTTTAGTATCACTTCAAACACCTTGCTGCTGTTCTGAAGCAAGCTAATCGGGCAATAGCTTTTTGGGCTTGCAGATTCTTTAACTTTCTTTAAGACTGAAAAGACCTTGGCCTTTTTTCATTCATTGCGAAGTATGAATTGTTAAACAATATACAATGATTCCTAATAGCCACCTCAGGCAAATTTCGTAGAACTTTATTTATAATACCGTCTATACTACATTATTCCTCAGGAAGGTTCAAAGTATGAAGTCGGTCATCATAAGTTGAGTAAGGAAGGTTGAATTTGAAGAATAGAGACCGTGCGAATCTGCGTTGAACTGACTCAACAGCATTGATGAGCTTCCTGTGGTACGGACTCCAAACTTGGGAGCAGTACTCCAAATGGCTACGTACTAGTGAGAAGTAAAGACACATACAGGATATTATATGTTGAAATGACGAAGCGGATCGCAAAATAAATCCAATTAAGCGAGAGGCTTTCTTAATAATTAGAGCAATGTGGCGATCAAACTTCAGTTTACAATCGAAAAGCACACCAAAATCCTTGAAGGAGGTTACATTGCTCAAAGGGAAACCAACAAGCCTATACGTTGAGAGAAGAGGACATTTTTTACAGGAGAATGTCATCTGATGGCATTTGGAAACATTTAATGAGAGATGGTTTGATTCACACCAGTCACTAAGACGCTGAAGATCGGTTTGAAGGATATCAACATCTAAAAGGGAATCAATAACTTGAAAAATCTTGAAGTCATCAGCATAAAGTAGACAGGGGGATGTAATAACAGAAGCTAGATCATTGGCAAAAAGTAAAAATAGTATGGGGCCAAGTATTGAACCTTGCGGAACTCCCGAGCTCGGGTGAAAAGAAGAAGAGAAGCAAGAGTTTAAAGTGACTACACATTGACGATTCAGGACATATGAGAGAAGCCAGGAATAGAAGCAACTAAGGACATTGAATCCTAAAAGTTTCTCAAATAGGAGAGAGTGATCCACTGAATCAAAGGCTTTAGAAAAATCCGTCAAAATAACGTCCACTTGCTGTTGCTGATCGAGGGCAGCTGCAATATTATGGGTAAAAGAAAGTAAATTTGTAAGGGTAGATCTGCCTTTGACAAAACCATGCTGTTGATCCGCTAAAGATGGGAGGACAAGTGGATACAGCAAATCAAAAACTATCTTTTCAAGAATTTTACTAAAACAAGGAAGAAGGGAAATAGGTCGATAGTTTGAGACGATATTACGACCACCAGTTTTGAAAATGGGAAAAATGTGGGCAATTTTCCATTGGGCGGGGAAAACCCCACAGGATAAACTCAAGTTAAAAATAATTGAAAGGGGCACACAAAGCGAAGAAGATAAAGATTTTGCTAGAAAGTTTGGAATGCCATAAGGGCCCACACTGGTGCTGTTGTCAAGATTATTTAAGAGTTGCTCAACCTGCAAGGGGTTTATACGAAAATTAGTAGAGGAAAAAGTGCAAGAAGATCGGTTGAAGGAGGGGGAATGTTTAGCCCTACCAAAAAAGGAAGAAAAGTAAGAAGCAAAGAGTTCACAAGATTCTTGTGGAGAAGACGATGTTACGCCATCTAGACTAAAATTATCAGGGGCATGATGAGAGGTCCTTAAAGATTTTACGTATGACCAGAACGCACGGGTTTGATTCGACATTAACGAAGTTTCAATGTTGTTAACATATGCATGAAGTGCAGAAGTGGCAATTTTCTTGGCTGCGGCACGACGCTCTTTAAATTTAACGTGGTCAATTGGAAGGCCACTGGATAAGAATTTTCTGCGGGCAGCATCTTTAGCTTTAATTGCAGTGGCAAAATCTGGATTAAACCAAGGAGCATCTTTAGGCCTTCTTGCTGGACACACAGGAGTGAATTGCGAGATTAAGGATGAAAGAAACATAAAGAGCTTATCAAAACAATCTTCAATGTGGAGATTGCTGAAGAAGGAATACCACAATACACGGCATTTAGTTTAGCTTCCATGCTCAACAAATCGGCTTTTAAAAAATTAAAGCGGGAAGGTGAGGAATTCTTCAAAGAACGAGAAGATGAGATTGCAAGCTCAAAGAGAGTGGTGGATGATGAGGATCAGGTTTGACAAAGGATGAGAGTGTCACCGATGCGGACAGAGAAGAAGGTAACAAGTTGGAAAGAACAAGATCAAGCAATTTGTTATTGGCATTGGGAAAAGTGTTGTATTGGGTGAAAGAACAGAGGGAAATAAAAGAAGAAAGAGCAAAAAACACGCTACCGCCAGAAACTATGGAGACATACAAATCATTCTAAACAATAGACAGCAAATTGAGGTCACCACAGACCAATGTAGCGGTAGAAGGGAAACGAGCATTAATATAGCTCGAAAATTCTGCAAAGAATCGTTCGTAAACAATAGCAGAACTGTTACAAGGGATATATACAGATGATACGAGGAAGGAAAGAGAGTCAGATAGAGGGACTAGCACAATTATACACTCAACAGGTGAAGATGGAGTGAAATCATCACAGGATTTGCTGGGGAGGGAAACATGTATACCCACTAGAACGCCTCCACCGTCAAACCTACCAGTAGCATCACGGTCTCTATCTCCGCGGAACACTAAATGGTTCAGAAGTAGCTCACTATTACTAATGTTATCTGTCAGCCATGTTTCCGTTAGACAGATGATATTATAGGGAAAAAGGATGGAAGAAATGCGAAATTCAGTAGTCTTAGTCCTCAGGCCACGAACATTTTGATAATAGCAAGTTAAGAATGAATTACTAGGCCTAAGAGATGTTTCTTCTGGATCGAAAGGACACAGGATGGTTCCGCTTACAAATCGGAGAGAACTTTTTGACGAATAAGGCAGCTGGCCGAAATTCCTTATCAAGCAAGAAACCTAGGTCAGCTGGAACAGTAATTTTAAAAGATGCAATCAATCTGTTCGTCTTTCCATCAGGCGTAAGCTTGGTGCACTGGAGCAACTCAGGACTAAAGTTCAGTTTGTATTTTATATGAGCGATGATGTTTCCCACTGGGATATAGCACGCAGGGGGACGCCAGGTTTCATCGCAGTAATGTTTGTCGTCATATCGCCTCCAAGTGAGGTCCCCCGGCTGGCAGATGTAGATCCTGGTGAGCCTACATTTCTTATCAGCAATTCGGTATCAGCATTACCTTGAGTTACAAATCTTGTAACAGAGGTTTCAGGCGGGCATGAAGACTTTGGGTTTGTCCCGATTCCAACTTACCGTTGCGGTATTATAGAAGCCAGCTGCAGAAGTTCAGGTTGCTGCTGATTAGATGTATATTGTAGATGTTTCGGTTGTACTTGTTGCTGTAGTTGTCGTACATGATTTTGCTTTTGAGAACCAGGTGAAAGTTGCTGGTGAGGTTTCTTTGGAATGGCTCCCTTGCTGGCATCAACCACAGCACACACATCAGAGCTCTTGGCAGCAGAAGTTGGCGAGAGTGCAGGAGGATTGTTCACTGGGCAATCTCTATCGTTGATGGAAGGAGCACATACTTTGCTGCGAATTTCTTGTAAAATTTTAGACTGCTCTTTTAATACTCTGAGCGTGTCTGAGATTGTCACTCCGCGACAGTCATTACATCGAAAGAAAATATTTGAGTCAAATTTCGCCCGGATGTCATAAAAGGATGCAGGGATGCCTAGACATTTAAGGTGGAAAGACTTCACACAATATGGTCTTCTCATTGAGCTTTTGATAATCTATTACCAATCGCCTCTTCTGCTTTCCACTTCCATCTTTCTTTTTTGGGACAATCCAAATTGGAGAGCTCCATGGTGAGAAATTGGACCTTATGATGCGATGCTCTAACATTTCCTGAATTTGTGATTGGACTTCTTTTTTTGTGAATAAAAGGGTACCTGCATGATCGCGCATAGGTAGATTTATCATCGGTTGTCCTAATACGATGCCTGATATTTTTGGTAAATGTGTTATTATCCCCTACTTTGAAGAAGATTACTTCATATTCTCTGCATAACTGAAGGATTTTATATTTTTCTTGTGCATTTAGGTGAGAGGCCCTAATGAGGTTATTTTTATTGCAAGAGGTTATTGTGATTGAGGGATCAGTGGAAATATTAAAATTTGAGATTCGTTTTATTGAATCTCTGGACTTTAAGGTTTTGATCAATATACAAAATTTCATCCTGATTCGAATTGTTAATTACTTCAATTACACTAAACCAATTTTTAGCAAAATAAATACCTTCGGATGCGGTTAGGTTTTGAGAAATTATAGTTTTAGGTAAGTATACCCTTCCAATTTCAATGTCTACCGATAGTTTTGCCAAAAACTTTGAGTAAGCTGGGATGGTGTATTTAGCTGAAATGAAGTTGGGTTTCAAGAGAAGAGGTATGACTAAATTTTTAGTGATAGTGTTTTGTGTTTTGTTCGCCAGATCAACTTTTGCTGATAATTCAGATAATGCATCTAGGCCTAAAAGGCCATCGAAGTACTTATGGTTGGTTGAAGTCAATTAAATTGGGTAAGGTGATCCGCTCGTTCAGTTTACGGCGATTAAGGATTGTAGTAATAGTAATAGGGTCTATGGTCTCCAGATCTTCCATGCGAACAAACTTCAGATTAAGAAAAGACGTAGAAGCTCCTGTATCGATTAGAAACTTGAGCGGTGGACCGAATGGGGAAGATATATTTACGTCGGAAAGAGTTAATCCATCTTTATTAACATCTCCGTAGCCGATGGATTGGTGGAGGTTATTTTTCAAAAATTTAGATCCGCAATTTCATTGTCTTGAGTTTTCTTGGGTTGTTCATCAAAATATTTGCTTTGTGACTGTTCGAGTTGTTAATTGAATCATTCGTGTTGTACCTATTTTGGTTGTTGGCTAAAGTATTGGTCTTGCATGCTATCATTTTTGAAGCTGTAGTGGTCATCGAGATTCTGAAAATTTGTACTCAGATCCTCGAAAGAATATATTTTGAATAGTTCTTTTGATGTAAAGTTTGGAGGTCCTGTTGGTCGAAAGTAGATACTTTTTTCTGTCGTAAATTGTACATTTTTCTGGTGTTCGATAAACCTTTCTCCATTGGTTCGGACTTATAGTGTTGTCAACCAGGTATTTGTTGCCAATTAAATACTCTTGTAAGAGACATATTTGCACCATTCTGCAATGATTAATTAGTTGAATATTTGGTAATATTTTATTGTAACTGACATTAGGCATTTTGATAACTATATGTGTTAGGAAAAGGTTTGCCTATTATTTCCAGTAGTACCAAAAGTTTTTTGTTTACTGTATACAAAGATTGGTTTTGTAATTTATTAAGTTAGTGAGTATTATGATATTGGGGTTATTTGTTTTTACAGGGGGGCTATTGTTTGGTCTTATATTATAGGCTTGTATAGAGTTCTCCATTAAGGACATTATCTATTAATAAAATACCGAAATATTTGAGAAATTAAGTTAGAATTTATTGTGGGTGTAGTACAAGCATCACAATCAGATGACCATCACGAGCCCGTTTACAGCGATTGATTATTTAGACCCGATTTTTCACCACTCTGGCACGTAGGGAATTTCACGTTGGATGTTGTCTTTGAGCTCGTCTAAAGTTACTGGCTTGTTAGCATAGACCAGTGACTTAATACAGTCCCACCAACTCAGAACTTCGTAGTAATCTTTAATAATTTCCAAACGTTGCTGGTTCGTGAACTTTGCCATAGTAATATTGACTTTATCTAAAGTTTTGACATTGACAGTTTATTGAAAAAATTTAAGGGTGCGTTCATATAAAGATAAGAATTTGTTGTGCCCCTAATGGAAACCTTTTTATATAGAATTATCGTATCTAGTATAAGATATATAGTCACCAAAATTTTGGGTTTCATCGCACCTTGGTGCAAGGGGATCTCTCAGACCTGATAAAAACGCGTTCAAACATATTTCGTTACATAAATTATATTTCGCGGCGATTAAGCTTTGGTTGCTTTTATGAATTGAAGCGTATTTCAATATAGATGCCGATATTTCGATGGTTTCACTATGGAATCCTTCAATTCTTTTATTTCCCTGCTTCAAACCGTATAAGTTCCTGATAAGCGAAGTTTCCTTTCGTTTACCTGCGTTGTGCAATATTAAGTTTTGCGTTATTTGGGCCCGATCGAGATGGGTTCTATATATATTTAACACTTCATTTGGCAGCCCATCTATCTTTTTGCGTATAGCCCGAAGTAAAAGTCTCGTCGGACTGTTGTTGAACCCTTCGGTCGGTTACCTCAGCCTTCGATGCCTGTCGAATGTGTCCTGTTGTCACGTCATAGAAATCGTAAGCGTGAAATTTTTTTGCAGTGGATCCTTGCGCTGTTGAAAAGAATCTACCCTACAACACCCTAACGCTAGCTGCCAGCACGCTGACGCGTCGCCACGGAAGACCATTTCCAGCTAGGTACTAACTTTTCGCTCGCTCAGGCAGCAAAACGGTTTTCATTGGGAGAACTGAGGGGAGGATACGAGTGGGGAGACCGAGAAAACGCTGGTGGCCGATGAAGACACATCATCGTCAAGTTTCGAAATTGGTTGACGCAGCCAATGGACTAAGATAATTGGCGGCACTTTTTGTAGGAAGCGTAGGCCCAAGAGAGGCTGCAGTACTGCAAAGAAGAAAAATATCTCTAGACTCTTTGAAAGGGTTTCAATTTTATGCCGATAAGTTTTATTCTTCATTTGAAACCTTTGCAATCGACCGGATATTTTTTGTTTTAATGGTCAAGGTCCTTTACCGTTATTTAATTTTATGTCGTTTAAATGGGATTTGCATCATTTGTCGGGAACAGAACTCTTCTATGTTTCCCCACCCAAAAGTTATGCTTGAACATACATAAAAACAAGCAACAAGAAAAAAATTATTGGTTCAATCTGATACCCTTTAAATTTCTAAACTATCACTGAGAAAAACCGTTTTTGTTAATATGTTATTTAGCATTGCAAAGCATCTTCTGATTCTATGTCATCAGGAACTTCTAAGGATAAATAGATATATGAGGAAATATCCAATCGATTCTCAATTTCACAGAAGAGTCTCGAAACTAGAATTTCTTACAAGTATACTCGAGCAAGCATTCTGCGTTTATTTAGAAAGCAGTAAATCAAAGTCAAAGTCCAATTCACATTTACAAGTATCAATTCAGCTTAACTGTAAACAGAACGGATGTAGAAGACAAGAAACAAACTCATTCCCTTGCCTTATTCCCTTTCTATCTATCATTCTCTGTCTCTCTATATTCATTTCCCTTTCATTTAGACTGCAAAGGCAAAAAAGGAGAAGCAAGACGTAATCCAATTAAGGATTAAAACCAATTAGAAGGTTAAGTTTTCTATGTCTTTGAGATGTTTTATTTGTTCCTTTTGAACATGTTTCAATACCACTACTAAAGTCAAGTTGTAATCCATCAGTTCCTAGCTATTTCTTTTGTAGCACAGGAAGATTCTTAGATCGGATGGATCAAAGCAGATCTAGTTCCCTTTACTACTGAATTGCTGCAGACACTTGGATTTTGTGCTTAGCTACGCGTAGCCATTCCCTGTAAGAATATTGCTGTAAGGTCAAGTAAGATGGACAGAATAATTAGAATTCTGTGAATGGAAAGAGTGCAATAAATCAGTCAGAGAGTATTGAGGATGCTGTTTTGCAATAGATTACATACAGATAAGTTTTAAAATTGGTTCGGAAAAAAAAAAAAGAGATGTAAAATTTTAACTTTCCTTTGGGTTTACGATGGATTAAAGAGCTTGCTTGATGGATAAGATAAGAAAAGCTCTATAAGCTGTAATCATTTTAGCACTTTAAAACATGTTTGAGCTTAATGTGAAATAGGAGTATTAATTTTTCTGTCAAAAACATCACTTCTTCTAAATCTAAGGTAAAATTGTTTATTGAGCAATTATTCATATGCGAGAACACTATACCTATAACCATTACACATATTTGTATTGAACTACAAATTCAAGTAAATGTTAAACATATATATATCAATATAAGGAAAGCAACAAATGAATTTATTCAACTGTCCTTGTGACATCAAAGTCAAAAGCGCTGTATTCAATATTAATCGTTGTAAATTTCCAAAGAATATAAAGGGAGTTAACAAAAAAAAGCTAAACTCAATGGCTCCCTGAATTTATATGTTGATAATTAATAAAATTTAATCAAAAACAATATCAAATTCAATTTTATTAAAATTATCATATAATGTTTCATGATTCAATTATAAAAAGGTGAAAAAACCAATCAACATTATTCAAAAATTAATTTTAATATCAACCCAACAGAACAGTGAATTTTTGACCTACATCTATGTCACGAGTATAACCTCGTTCTAATAAAGTTCAATCAAAGGCTTTATCTCATATGAATACAATGCTATAACAATATTCCTTCCGTAAATGTTAAACCTTTACTCTAAACCTAAACTTATCCCTAATTTTTAAATAAAGCAAAAATCAACAACACTAAATGTAGCAACTCGCTGATGAAACCAAGATTCAGGAAAGATGGATATCATATTTCAAGAACCTTCTTAATCTTCCACACAGCTCGAGAGCATCTGAGCTTATCGATAACTGCGCAGAACTTTCATTGGCACTACCAACTCCGGATGAAGTTTGTTCCACCATCAAAGCCCAGAAGAATAAGAAAGCGCCGGGTATCGATAAGATACCAGTGGAGCTCATCAAATATGTTGGCAGCAGTGTTCATATAACTATTCACAAAATCAGCCAGCAAATTTGGCATCGAGAACATATGCCGAAAGAGTGGAGCCAATCAATTATATTCTCTATTCACAAAAAAAGTTACAAGCTACAGCGCGAAAATTATATATACTTCCCAAGATCTTAGAAAATAGAATCGGATCAAATGCCAACAGAATTATTGGGGAGTATCAAGATGGTTTTAGAACAGATGGATCGACAATAGAGCAGTTGTTCACAGTCAACCAGGTACTTGAAAAGTGCTGGAAGTTCAACATAGACGTACGCCAAATTTTCGTTGACTTTAAGCAAGCATACGACAGTATTGGTCATAACACATTGCATCAAATAATGCTTTACTTTGGCATCCCAGCCATATTAGTCCGTCTTACCAAAATGACAATGACGTCAACGACCTCCCAATTCCACATCAATAATCAACTCAACGATTCCTTTGACACAAATATCGGACCAAAGCAGGGAGATGGGCTGGCCCTATTACTTTTCAATTTGGACCTGGAGTACGTCATAAGGAAGCTACCTGTTGATACACAAGGTACATTACTGTACAAACTGAGCCAAGTGGTAGCCTATACGGACACATCAACATTTTGTCACGGTCAATAATAACTGCCAAAGAAGTCTTCCTGAAACTCAACTGTAAAGCAAAACTAGTAGGCCTACAAATCAATGAAAATAAAACAAAGCTCATGACGCAGTCGAGAAAAATACCTCAAATACACAATATATCACACTTGGCGAATACAGTTTCCAAATTGTTTGCAAATTTGTGTATTTATGCGCCGAAACGACTAGAACCAGTAATGAAAGATATGAAATACGCCGAAGAATACAGCTCGCAAAAAAATATTTTATTCAGCTTTGACGATCTTGAAGACCAGCTGCATACACAGGAAAATAAAGCTTCAAGTATATAAATCTGTGATAAGACCTGTGTTATGCTATGGGTGTGAAACATGGACCCTGTTCGCTTACGACAGCGAAAGTATTAAAATCTAAGTAAATTACTTGCCTGATAAGTTAAATTGTAATGCATTTATACTCACACAATAATTTAACCATTAGGTAAATTCATATTAAATTCATTAATGCATCAATATAAATAAATAAATATGCATGACCCGCTTTAAACCTAGAAACTACATCAAACTCTATCATATGTACTATGAACCCATTTTCTTACGTGTGGAATAATCCTCACTCATATGGTTTCATATGTACAACATTACAAATTTACAACAAGCGAACACACTTGTGCATCATATTTCAAAACATAAATTAATTGCCTTGAATGCTTTCGTTTTTTCTCGATGAACTTGACATTGTTCATATGTGGCGTCTAAGAACTCCACATATGATATCTTGTTTCCTTTTTTTTTGCGGGAAATTAACATAGAGTATGTATGAATGCAGTCACGTCATGCAGAGCTAATGTTTTTTGTTGGGATAGACCCTAACCCAAGCATCTGCAAATATATTGAACGCCTTTGAGCGACGGGTTCTGAGGCGAATAATTGGAGCGAAGCTAGACGGGGACCAATGGTGAACTCAATATAACCATGAGAAGCACGAAATTTTTGAAGAGCCGGAGGTCTCAACAATTCTAAGGCTGCGGAGGCTGCAATAGACTGGCCACATGAATTGTATGGACGCACAATGGATACCCAAAAAGGTATTCGTTGGAAGAACTGAAGGCCGGAGGTCAGCGGGAAAATCGAGGAAACGCTGGTTTGACTCAGTCGATGAAGACAGTTCATCGCTGCCTGTTTTTATGTTGAATTGAAAAAGTTGTTTGGCACCGCTTCCATAAAATTTATTTAATCCTTTTTATGACACTTTGAAGTCGATTCTCTTTTTCTTCTAAAAGGTTTTTTATTCCTCCCTTCTTAGTGGCAAACTTTTGCATTTAAAATCTATTAATATTCTGTTTTTGAATACATTGTTATGTTCAAATTTAATTTATTGACGGCATCGCAAAACTCACTCCTGCTAAAATCTACAGCGTCCATAATGATTAAATTTCTTACTGATATTTTTTAAGTCTAAGCTCTCATCATTGTCTACCGTGGTTTTAGGTTTCATTAAAATCCTGTATAAATTGTAGGTTTAATAAACTTTCGACCTGACCCTGAAGTTTTTTTTAAAATCTTCGCTAGATGTTTACAGTCTCTGCTAAACTGCCAAGTTTCATCAATATCGGCTCAAAACTGCAGTAACAAAATTTTGCACCTTTCCAAACTTAAAGCGGTTTCATTTTGTTTCAGATGGTTCGACTTTGGATTTTTTCTTCTTCTTCTTCATAGCACTATCGCCCTCTCAGGCCCCCACCTCTGGAAAAGAGCATCTCTAACTGTCTCGGTCCATTGACCGCATTTTCCAATTTTCATATCCATGCAACAATCATTGGGCTTTTTCACACGGGAATGGTAAAAACGCATATCCAAACAGGTTTCGCGCTTACGCCCTTATGTTTACACGTCGCATAGTTCAGCCAACCTATTTTTGTATACGATACACGTCTTGCGAGTGTATGTGTCAAAAGGATCATTTGATCGTTAAACATCGAGCAGACAACATGAAAGCTAAGACAGAGAAATAAGCGATTGAGAATTAATGTTTTAGCCTTGAATTGTGCACGAGGTAATAAAAACTGGAATGAAAAATGTATTTTGATTGTTAAAGTTTGTCGATTCAAACTTCTATTACGTTTATGCGAATCCTCCGTATTTTTCCGCTTTCTGCAAAATATATTCCAAATTTGAATATCTTTTTTAGTCGCATATTTTTCTTGATGTGTTGTACACTTGCTTATTATAATAAGAATCTATGAAGATTATGCGGACTGTTAATTTTCTATAGATTTACAATAGGCAATGCATCTTTATTGAAATCATGATATTCGTCATGTTGTTTCCTGAAATTGAACATGGCCTCCGCTTTTATAAATTTATTAAATAACGCGTAGCTTCTCGCGTCCACGCATCCATTTTTGCACGCAAATTAAAGAAACCAAATGTTCAATTCGGAATGATTACCGGTGTTTGTATAGAATTTCCGCCACCAAATGATCAACAAAATGCGTCACCCTAAAAAATTTTGGCTTTTTTTACCATCAGGGCCCCTCAATACCTTTCACTCTTCTTGCCCATATAACTTGTTTAACGCTCACTTTTAACGCTGTGTCTGAAAAAGCCCATTTGTCTTCGTCGAACAAGTCAGACCAGCGTCAAAAATATCATATAGCTCATGATTATTCGCCTCAAGACCCATCACTCAAAGGTGCTCCATATATTTGTGGATGCGTGGGTTGGGGTCCATGTTTCACACCAAAAGCATAAAACAGGTCTTATCACAGATTTGTATACTTGGAGCTTTATTTTCCTGTGTATGCAGCTGGTCTTCAATATCATCAACACTGAATAAAATATTTGATTTGCAAGTTGTATTCTTTAGCGTATTTCGCCTCTTTCATGACTGCTTCTAGTCATTTTGGCGTCTAAATACACAAATTTGCAAACATTTTTGATACTGTATCCGCCAAATATTATATGTAGTGTATTTTTTCTTGACTGTGCTATGAGCTTTGTTTTATTCTTATTGATTTGTAGCCCTACTTGTTTTGCCTCACTGTCGAGTTTCAGGAAGAGTTATTGGCGGTTGTTAATGACCGTGACAAAATGTTGATGTCGTCCATATAGGCTACAACTTGGCTCGACTTTTACCGTAACGCACCTCGTGTGTTGGCAGATAGCTTTCTTATGACGGATTCCTGGTCCAAATTGAGAAGTAATGGACCAGCCCATCTCCCTGCTTTAGTCCGATATTTGTGTCAAAGGAATCATTGACTTGGTTATTGATGTGGACTTGGGAGGACGTTGACGTCATTTTCAATTTGGTGAGATGGATTAATTTGGCTCGGATGCCAAAGCAAAGCATTATTTGGAGCAGTACCTTATGATACTGTCGTATGCTTGCTTAAAGTCAACGAAAATTTGATGTACGTCTATGTTAAACCCCCAGAATTTTTCAAGTACTTGCTTGACTGTGAACAACTGGTCTATTGTTAATCTACCTGCTCTACTCTACTCTGCTCTACTCGCCAATAATACTGTTGGCGATTTTATTTTCTAGGATCTTTGAAAATATGCACAGCAGTGATATGCGTCAATGATTTTCGCATTATAATTTGTCATCCTTTTTGTGGATAGAGAATATTATTGATTGGCTCTACTCTTTCGGCATATGTTCTTGTTGCCAAATGCGCTGGATGACATTGTGAAAGGTTTACAAACGCTGCTGCCACCATATTTGTTGAGCTCTACTGCAATCTCATCGATACCCGGCGCTTTATTATTCGTTCGGGCCTTGATGATGGGATGAATTTCAGCCAGAGTTGGTGGAGATAATGGAAGCTCTCCGCAAACATCTATAGGCTCCGATGTTCTGGAGCTGTGTAGAAGATTGAGGATTTTTCCTTAATTTTGGTTTCATCAGCGATATTGCCAATGTCGTCACAACAAAGCGTGGTCAGGTTTTTCATTACATCGTATGCTTGTCTTGCGTTGTTGCTCGCTAGACTTACTCGTGCATGGATACTTCTCAATTGGTCGTCATAGTATTTTCTTTTCTTAATTCTAATAATCTTATTCTCTAACCTTCTGAGATTTTCATAGTTTTCTCTCTTCGTCCTGGTCTTTCTACATAGGTATTGTTTATACGCCTGATTCTTTTTGTCTGACGTATTCTGGTATTTATCATTGAACCAATCATTTCTTTTGCGCCCGACTTGATGTCAGATCGTCTGTTCTGCTACGCTCTTAATTTCCGCTTTCACGTCCACCCATAGCTCATTGCTTGTTTTCAGCGATGTAACTAATAAGATTTGAGCTAACTTGTTGTCGAGGCTCTCCATGAGACACTGTTTGGAGTCGACGTTGCATTTTTTGTAGTGGGCTGGTCTTCGCCGAATACGCCTTTGGCATATGACATTGATAAGTTAATTTGATCACGTAATAATCCGGGTTATAACTGGCTACTTGATATGTACGGACGTCAACTATGCTCGAGGCACAACGTTGTTGGATCAGATCATCGTCGATCTGGTTTTATGTTTTACCATTTGGTGATGCCAAGATCATTTTATGTATGGGTTGATGTGGTAAGCAAGTCGAACATATGACTAGGTTTCTGCTACATGCAAAGCCAATCAAGTGCTGACCGTTATCATTGGTTCCATGGTGGAAGCTTTATCCTCCAGTCGTTCCCCGATGAGGCAGCTGATTGCCAACCTTAGCTTTGAAATAACTAGAATTATGTTTGTGTCATTTTTATTCAATGAGTCGACTTTCCTTCGTTTCTTTGTTCTTTTCTTTAGTCGTGTACATTTATCAGCCAATTTTTGAAGAATTTCGCTTTTATATGGATCACACACAAACGTTCAGTAATTGCCTTAAAATCAATAACTTGTGGTTTGACCTCCCTATCCACAGTGAAGGGCACTCCGAGTTCCCACTTTCCAGCAAGCTTCCTACCTTAGAATATTGTGTGCGATCTTATATCTTAAATATCACTTCGAATTGATTTCCTGGATTGCCAGTATGTTTAATTTATATTTACTGCCCTGTTGTAAAACGTCTTTCATAGCGCCAGGATAGTTCAGTGACCTAACATTCCAGGATGCAATTCGGTTGCGAGGTCGTTGCTTTAGATTTAATCCACTCCGAGGCTCTGTTCAAGGTTTCAAAATAATATAGGATTTTACAGGGGAGCTAGCCCATCACCTACTCCCCATTCTGGCAACATGATTATTACTTTCAATTCCGTTATCAAGCAAGGAAAACTTGCCTTTACCCTCATACGTCGCCATAAAGAAGGTGGGTGTAAGTAGAACTTAGTAGTAGAGCTGCAGGTGTATTTTTAGTTATTGGCATTTCTCGGCATTAAGTGTCCCGAAATTGGAGAACCATTAAACCCAATGTGCGACCCCGAGGCTATTTACTACCATTTGTTCTTGGGGTTAAGGATGAGGAATCATGGAAGCTAGGGGTGTGAGAAGCAAGGGGACTCCTATTCTTTTCTCAACTGGGCTTGGGACCGTCTACGGTAGAGTTTGTTATTGGATTTACCTCCAGGAGTTTTTTACCTATTGCTTTTAGCTGCTCATCACCATCTATTC
Organism: Odontomyia ornata; assembly: GCA_963969285.1. Lineage (NCBI taxonomy): Eukaryota > Metazoa > Arthropoda > Insecta > Diptera > Stratiomyidae > Odontomyia > Odontomyia ornata. The sequence continues at coordinate 262,896,254 of OZ017740.1, read as the reverse complement.
ATTGATAAGTCCAATCTAGTGTTGATAGCATGTACCGTAAATGTTGAATTCGAAAAAAATAACACAATTTTATATAATATTTTCATTTCAGACGGCCGCCATTTTGTGTTACTTTTACGGATGTCACTCGTTGGACAAATTCTCGAAAATTTTCATTGTGAAAAAAATTCCTGAAACTTTCATGCAAATCCTTGCAAACCCGTAATGTGTGAGGTGATTGGAAGTGCATATTGTGCATATTTCAACGACCATAACTTTGGCGAATGCTATTCAAAATTTCTGAAATCTTAAGTGGTGATTAAACTTGTAGATTGACATTCGCATATTGACTTTCAGTCAATATACGGGTGCCCTTACGATTTTATTTAAGAGAGTGTAAAATTGATAAACCATACTATTACCAACAAAGTTGAGTGAATTTCGACTTCTGACGTATTTTTTGTTATTGTGCTCATAAATATCTACACTCGTGGTTTGTTTCAGATTTTTCAGATGAAAGGTGAACAATTGTGATGGGGGGTAGGGTGTGCGCAATAATTTTCCCTTCTCCGGCCCCTCTCGACACTGGCAAAGTTATTTTGAAAAGATGGCCCGTTCAATATATGTGATATATAAATGGGGCACCGTTATTGTGAACGAGTATTCTCACCACCGCATTCCTTAGGCCAGCCAATGGCATCAATGCTAAAAGGTATGAGTGGGCAAACACTTAGTTTTCCGCTTTGCGTTCATTCGCATGATAAGTGTTCTTATCAAGCTTTGATCAACCCGTGGCACCCCAAATAGTAGGTATGCGGTGGAGATGTAGAGATGACAGCAAAATGTATCTCATGAGCAAGTACAAGCTAGGCAGAAGAAAGCAACAACGAGTGCAGAAGCTGTGCGGAGAACATGGAAGAGACAGCAACAAAACGTATCTCGCGAGCTAGCGTACGCAAACGACAATCAGTTCAGAAACTCCCCTCATTTTTCTGCAAATTCTGTTTCCTCTAATTGCGCTTAGAGAATATTGTCGTTTAGCTCTCTCCGCGACCAGATATAAGCGCTTGTTTCAGTACTTTCAGCTCAGTAGGAATTCAACTCTGCCAGTAAGCAGATTGTCATCAAGGTGGTTTTTAACTCTATTTACTATAAAATATCACATAGAAAAATGGTGAGGGGTGAAGTGTTAGCCTTTTTTTTGTGGTAGGGAGGTAAATGCTATTTATGCACAGAGTGTGGGACTCCCATGCGTGACTGGACTACCCACTAAACACCTCCCCGTCAACCTGAGAACCCAGCCTGGAACCGTTTGACACATTACTTCGGGCCAGGTCTCGTTTTGTTACGCCGTGGGGCGCCTTCAAGCTGGGAAGTCCCTTTCCTAGCGAGAGGGGAAGCGGAAATGCCAGAAGAGCGATCCCCCAGCCCCAGTGCTCCCGGCTGCTGTGAGTCCCTTTTATATTTTAGGACTGCCCGAGCATAATGTGCCACCTGGTTCCATTTGTCAACCGGTTCGAGCATCACCGCAACTATATCATCCGGGGTGAGCTCTCCTGTCTCCCTGTAGAGTTCTCTTTGCAGCCTGATCCATTTTGTGTACGCAAAAAATGTGTGACAGGCATTGTCCTCCTCTCCTGGGCAAAACCGACAATCGGGAGACCGTGACTTACCGATCTTGTGGAGGTAAGACTGAAAACACCCATGCCCGCTCAAAAGCTGGGTCAGATAGAAGTCAGTCTCACCATGCCTTCGATTTAACCATGGTTTCACACCCGGGATGAGGTGCGCAGTCCACTTTCCCTTCGTGCAATTTACCCAAGACTGCTGCCAATCGTTGAGCGAGCGCTGTCTCTCCTCGCGGACAACTATCTCCCCCTCTTCCTCGTTTCGGCGCAGGTAAATAGCGTGGCGCTCTCTAGCAAGGAGGGCGACAGGTATCACGCCTGCAATCACTCTCACCGCCGAGTCGGAGACTGTTGGATACGAAGATGCAATTCTCAGTGCTCCTCTTCTCTGTACCTGTGCCAAACGTTTTCGGTATACCTCCTTGCTGAGAGCGTCGCCCCATACCTCTGCTCCATACAGTAGCACTGACCCTACAGCACTCATCAAGAGGCGTCTTCTTGATGGGCTGGGTCCCCCTACGTTGGCCATAAGTCGACTCAGGGCCGATATTCCCGAAGCAGCCTCTCAGTTGTTGCCCTGATTTGCTCAGAGAAGCTCATCTTCGAGTCGATCAGTAGCCCCAGGTACTTCACCGCTGGCGTTGATTCGATTCGTATGTCGCCAGTACTGATCTTCCTTACTCTAGGGATTCTCTTTTTTGTCGAGATGACCAGTTCGGTTTTCTCCAGTGCTAAACTCAGCCCGCGGGCAGTCATCCAGTCCCTCACTTGGCGCACTAGCATACCTAGCCTAAGTTGCGCTTGTTCAACGGTGCGTCCGGCGACCAGAGCCGCAACATCATCCGCATAGCCGACCAAGCGCGACTCATCTGGCATCTCAAGTCTCAGTAGCCCGTCGTAAGACACGTTCCACAGGTCCGGAGCAAAGATAGATCCCTGGGCAACACCCGATGTAATTTACATCCTTCGTTGGCACTGTGTCGTGTCGTAGAGCAGGCTTGGGTCCTTTAGGTAGTTCCTCAAAAGCCGCATTAGATATTCTGGAACTTGAAAAGAATTTTCCATCGTGTCCAGAATATCCACCCATCTAGCGAAGTTGAAGGCATTCCTGACGTCGAGTGTCACCAACAGGACGATCCGTCGCTTGGTGCGACTATATGCGTCTGCCTTTTGGACCACGTTCACCACCTCTGCAATCGCATCAATGGTAGAACGTCCTGCTCTAAAGCCGTACTGCCGAGGAGATAGGTCCCCAGCAGCACGAATCGCGTCAGTGAGTCGTCCCTTGATGAGTTTCTCTAGCACTTTCCCAGCCGTGTCTAGCATGCATAACGGGCGGTATGCAGACGGCGATTCGGGATTTCCCTTCCCCTTGCTGATCAGCACGAGCCTCGCCACCTTCCATCGTACCGGGAAAACCCCGTCCCGTAGGCAAGCGTTGAATTGCTGAGCAGCAAGTCAGGACAGTGGTGATAGACGAGCCGCAACACCTCAGCTGGAACACCATCTGGACATGGAGCCTTCCTCGCTTTCAATAAGAGGACTTCCTCCTCCAGTTCCAGCTGTGTGAAGAGTGGGCACTCGACTGCTGTTTCACCATGGACAGCGTCAACACGGACGGGATGGGCGGGGAAGAGTCCCCGCACTATCGTGTCCATCTTTTTCACGTCATGTTTACAAGGCTTCCGTAGGGCACCAAGTTTCCCCATGACCAGCTTGTAGCCAAGGCCCCACGGATCCTTGTTCACATTGTCCACTAGGTCTTGCCAGCAGCGAAGTGTTGGCCTTAGCCGAGATATTCTTTCGGCCTTTTGGCGTTTCACGCTGTTTGGCTCTTTACAAGCCAAAACTCGCGCGGGAAGCGTGACACGTTTCACTAACCCCAAATGAACATCGAGTCAAAGTCAAAAGCTCTTTATTCATGATTAATCAAGGAACATTGAGCGACTGGAACCAAAATTAAAATTAGCTGTAAATTGAAAACAATGAAGCAATAAAATAAAATTAATTCACTAAAAAACCCCAAAATCTTTGTTGATCTAGTTTGGATGGATGCAGTCCAAGGTAAGCTACACACAGCAAGATCATTCTCTGCCTGGGAGCATTGATGTGTCTGTAGTATGCATATCGTATCAAGCTCCCAGTTCATGCCAGTATACATAGGGTATACTAGTATTGCAACAAAATTGGTGGAATCAATAAGATATCGGTTTTGCAAAGACCACAGTGTAGCGAATTGTGTAGCAAATTTAAATGTGCTGAAAACCTCTCGTCCCATCCGATATCCGAAACCGCAACTTCTGCATGACACTATTGCTACTAATGCTGTCTATCAAGCTAGATCGGTTTTCTTCAAAAAATAAAGTGATTACATTGGTCACTTAAAAAATAAAAGTATATTAATATCCAAAAATATATGCAGAGAAACCTTCAATTCATATTCCAAAATCTACTCTTACTTATCTGAAGATCATTCAGACAATCTCTTGAGCGATTCAAACACAATGTAGGATTTATAGAAGATTTATGTTAAGGTTCCAGTTGATGAACTTTTGATCAATGTATCTGGAATGAAAGAGTCGTCAAAGGGACAGGACTACTTTTTATGCATTACTGAACATGATTTTGACATGTTCAGTATAGCATAGGTACTGATCGAGATGAATACCGAGGTATCAAGCACAGGATTAATCTCCAAACCAGTTTGAATTACCTTCACCAGCCACAATGGGGAAATCATTCCGATTACGTTTCAGGTCTTGACTGGCCCACTTCAGTGTTATCCGAAAAAACATTTTTTCACACTTCTGCGCATTGATTTTCATTCGCCAACTGTCAATGTAGAGCTGCAAATCATTCAACATTTTTTGAAGATTACTCTGAACTAATATGGCTTTTCAGTCGGCCATATATATATGATCAGATTATCAGCAAATGCTACCAATGATCGCGCTGACGAGATGTTAAAATCAAATCCCTTCAATAACTTGAGAACGAATATTGAGAAAAGCAGAGGCGGTGTACATGCTCCCTCCTGTAGACCATAAAAGACCTTAAATTCACACATTTTCATCAGATTTCCATCAGTAACAAAAAATAATTTCCCGTATAACATATTGCACACCATGGCGACAAGTTATCTGGGGAACCTGTTCTGAAGGAGTTCAGAACCAATAAGACAATAAGACTCGCTCCATCAATTTTCTCTGTTGTTTGGTTTCCAACAGATGTCCGAGATTACCTTCCTTATTGCCTGCATGATCAAATGCCTGGCACGAAAACCAAATTGGCAATTCGGCATTAGCTCATATCTCTCAACGTGGTTGTTTAAAGCTTATTCAGTATCACTTCGAACACCTTGCTGATTTTAGGCAAGATGCTGATTGGGTGATAGCTTTAGGGCTCGATAATTCTTTTCCTTTCTTCAAGATCGGAAATATCTTGGCCTTATTCGGCTCATTTGTATTGTTCAATATGTTGTTGAACAATATGCAATAGTTTCTAATTGCAGCCTCAGGCAAATATCGGAAAACTTTATTTGAAATACCGCTAATACCACATGGTTTTTTGTTGTTTATCGTTCTAAATATGAAACAAAGGTCTTCATAGCTGACCAAATAATGAATAAGATTCAAGTTCGGTATGAGGTTAGATGTCAATGTTTCATTAAATGAAGAATTGATACACCATTCAAACTTGATTTGAAGTCGGAAACTTTTGCTTTAATGTCCTCTGAAAATATTTGACTCCCTCGTTCAGAGATTGGTAGATGGACCAATTAAAATGTGTTCCAATCAGGGCTAACTTCTGCAATTCCATTTTGATCTGGACGTGTAACATCAATTTCGATACTATCCTTAACGAGAAAATTTATCTCATCACTTGCGACTTCAAGATTCGATACCTTCCCTCGAGACTTTTTACGGAATTTACGGAATTTTTACGGAGGTTTTTGCTTTATAATGTATTCAAGAAGATAATCACATCAATGTACAGTAACAATGAAGTTGGCGTTGATCGAGATGAGTTGAAGCCTATCCATGGGAATGTGACTGGATGACAAGTTTTTTGAGGCATTTGAAAGCCCTAAACTCTGAAAAACAAAATTTATTTTTGTATCTTGTTTATACATTCTCTTCGATAAAGAATTCAGTTGCTGGTAGGTTTTAAGAAATAGCTCATTATTGCCACTTACATTATTTACAGCAATTTCTGCTGGTCCTCTAGCGGCGAGTGCATATGATACTCTGGGCTTGCCAAAGTTTGGAGCTAAGACACTGCGATGTAGTTGTGTTTGTTTTGGGACAAATTTTACTCTTGCATCTAGATATCGGGGGCATCCTCGATGTGATGCCGGATGACCAAAAGCACCGCAGATGACACCGTATAATTTCTCTTTTGGCTCCGTCTGAGCCAATCCGCACTCACCGGGAGCATGACCGTCCTTGCATTTTACGCACCGATAATGCATAGCGCAAATGGCAGCCAAATGTCCAAATCCTTGAAGCCGATAACACTGGTTCACTTCTCTTTTCTAGAGGCGTTCCTACCTCACCTCTCGGAAGTTCAAGTGCCTAATTTCTAGAAGAGCACTTGGACTGCTCTTATTTGAAATCTGTACAAAGTAAAGTGGTAAATTGTTCTTCTCTACTATTGATGTTCTTGTTGCATAGGTTTTAACGTAAATAATATCAATTTCAGGTGCGACCTCCTTGAACACCTGAAGAAGATCAACGGTATCCTCTCCGCAGTCCAAGCCCTTCAACAGAAAGGTCTGATTCTTCTCACTTTTTGGGGTATAGGTCAAGTGTGGAACTTCCCCAGAATTTAGTGCATCTTAAGCTAATTTGAAATCGACCAGCGATTTTGCTCTGATTGTAAATATCTCAGCATTAACTCTTTTTATCTCGGAATTGGATAATTTATTTTCGGCTTCCAATAGCCGAACCATATCTTTTCTGCTTTGACCAAACACGTTAGTTGGTGGAACTTACTTTGTATTTTTTGAAACTTTTTCAGAAGGACCAGCAGAACCGCGAGCTGGTTTCTTCTCCTTATTTTTACTTTTTAAGTACTGAATAAAATTACCATCGCTATCGTGATTAGAATTACCTTCAATACATTTTTCAACTTCCATTACTTGTTGTAATCCATCCAGCGCTGCATAATAGTTTTGGCTGTCGTTAGCGCCTCCAGCACTTAATATTTGTTCTGGGAAAGCTTGGTTGGCAGCTTGCATCGCTTTAGTTTCCGTATTGCTTTGCTTTACCAGTTCTTGAGTTGAAATGTTATGATATTTCTATTTTGAATTACGTCAGTAGGTTAAGAAAACAGTTAGCAAATTGGTGGAATTATTTATCTTTACCTACGCAAGCGGAAAATTGCTCCGCAGAGAACATGGCGAGGACATTGTCCACGAAGCCGCAATAAATAAGTCCGGAAATATAGCTTCGCGAAAGGAAGATTTGTAATGAAACGCTATACACTAAATGCCAAGACGACTCGAATACAATTCTAAACTTTATTCAATTCTACTTCGGTATTTATACAATTTCCTTTCGCTTAACCTATGTCTAACGCAGCGAATTTGTTTTCCTTTTTTTAAAGTGTAAGCGGATATTTATTAATGAATCAATAAATTCCAATAAAACAATTTATTGCCTCATAAACAAAAACTCACGCGTTTCAATATTTCCAAAGTCCCAAAGTTCAAACATTTCCTATGGGATGGAAATGTTTGAACCAAGTGCTCTTATTACATTCACATGCATTTATTCCGTTGAATGGATGGATGTCCATATTCCATACATTATACATGCATTCATATGTCAACAACCCATGTTCGTACGCATCACATGGGTATAATCGCTAACCCCTTGGTGAGTAAGATGATTAGCGAGCATTGAGTGTGGGCAGGGAATACTTCCACACGTGATGAGTTGCGAATGAAATTTATGTGTGTGACCTTACTCGTAACGTGATACGGGTACACTCGATATTTAAAATGAGTGTAGGAAAAAATTAAAAGAAATTGCATTGAATGATTATGCAATTGGTATGTTTACATGTAGCCGTGCGATAGGATTGATATTTCATGAATGTCTTTTTTTGTTTGTTTGGGTTGGACTTTTGTTAGTAAGCAAATGACTTTTGTTAGTAAGTACATATGTGTACATATGTTTGCTTATGATATGTACGTACGAATGTTAATATATTACGATTGTTGTTTTTGTTTATGATTTATGTATAAAGGAATTCAATCCATTACAGAATTTTCGTCCCTCTCTTGAACATATCTAAGTCATAGTCTCAATTCTTGATTTTCAAGTCGAAGTCGAATCATTTCTTGTTGGTTTCCAACTATTTGAGATTTACCTCCACCATCTGCGGAGCTTTCCTGGTTACTCGTACGTCTCCTTTTGTTGACGATCGCCGCCAATTTTATATTGGTACTCTTCCTGGGGTCCCGCAATGGTGAGAAAAAGTCGGGCTCCTCCATACCAGCAATCCTGTACATAACCAGTATACCCTATGTATACTGTAATGAGCTGGGAGCTCATTTTTATGTATATCCTAGACACTCCATCAAGGCTCCCGGGGAGAGATATCTCTATTTGACACTTACCTGCTACTGTACTCATCCAAACTAGAACACCAAAGACGAGAACTAACTTAATTAATAATTTTTTATTATATTGTAAATTTTTTTTAAAACATTTATAAATTAAGACCGAATTGGTCAATTACATGTTCGCGTGTTTAATTATTGAGAACCTCCAACTATCAGCATTGAGTGAAGCGCTTGTCACTTTTACCTAAACTTGTTGCGGTTCACAGGTGAGCGCCAGCCTGTAGAGGGAATGAACTAGACGAGCGAATGGATTGGAGTGGCCACACGGCGTGGAACACCAAAAGGCCGATTGAGGATCGCGGTGTAAGCCAACACCTTGCCCTTCACCATTCCGTTGAAAACTGAACAATACTTTCGCCTAAAATCGCGAATACTTAAACGTTGAGTTAATAATTGGGTAGCAGCACGCTCTCTACTGGACTCGAACAGTACTCGATCAAGGGTTTATATATGGTCGCGAAACGAGTTTTTGTTCAATGTTTCGCCGAAATTTGTCGAATATGCAACATGTGAGCTCCCATTCCACGGAAGCTCTTAGTCCCCCTCTCGTTTGTAGATTTTTACGACAGAATTGGGAAAATTGAGCGAGTGAGAGCTTTTGTTCAACTTTTGGCTCTCTCTCTCTCTTTTCAGCTTTACTTCGCTGTAAGCACACCCCGAAGCTTATGTGCTTGATCGTAGTGAAGTGAATTGCGGATTGATCTGTGCATGCCCATTAGACGACAAGTATATGCTTTTATAACAATGGGCGTATATACTTGCTGGTATAATTTCATTGGCAAAGCATGAGTATATAGGTGGTATTTATTCGCTCGCAACAGTCCCGAGTTAGTCTTTTGATTATTTGCTTTTCTTGATTTATCGAAGTAAAATAATATTCGGAATAATTTCGTGGGTCGATACCTTCGACGATAAAAGCTTTTTCCAATAAAAACCAAATTCAGCTTTGGACTGACTTTTAAAACAATTAATTAAATTTTTGAAAACTTGACACGAGCGACTTAAAAACAAGCCTGTTTTCAAAGAAGGCTAGACGTAGAATCCGTAATTTTTTCTCAGCACTTCATAAAATATAGTGCATAAAAATTTCCTTATGTATGAAAATCCATAAACAAGAACTTCGAAAAATATTTCAATGATTGCTTGCGTACTACCCCCTATTTACTGGGGTTGTTCCGACGGAGGGTTCCGGTCCCGGGGCCGCTCGTCAAAGGACGGGCGTGGGTGCCACTCGCTCCCAAAATACCCCCGTATGGCCGCCGAGTGAGACTGCGGTACGCTGGAGTATGATTTCTTCGCTTAAGCCCGCACGGCACTTCTAAACTCACCACCTGAAAAGAAAGTTCCCAACTTCCACCAACTTTTGGGGCTCACTATCTGCCGAGCAACCCTCTTACCACACTCACACTTCTTGGAGTTAAGTGAAGATATTTTCCTAATCATTTATCCAAAAGAAAGATACAGCACTGACACCTGTACCCACTTTTAACCTTTGGGCGCATGAACGCACCAACTGCTAGGAAACCCTTTTACCACGCGCACACTCCTTGGAGCCAAGTGAAGGTATTTTTCGGATTATTTATACAAAAAAAGTTATAACACTGACACCTGTACCCACTCGAGCCACGCGCACACTTCTTGTAATCAAATCGAAGGAAAATACAATTTCCTATTTCGTTCCACTAACGATGTTATATTCTTACACTTTACCAAAATCACTTATCGCTAAAATGAATTGTTACAACTAAGCAAAATCATGGAAAAGAATACTTATTTTAAATCTCTCCTCGAAGTCGGAGGCCCCCTTCCTTGCGCGTTGCTTTCGCCAAAAGTATCGGCTCCAATTTCCAGGCACTGTCAAACTCCACGGCGCTATCGCTTGTTGCAGCACACTCCTTCGTTCCGCTTAATAATTCCGGATGACAATGATAACGTCGCTGCGGATAAGTATACGCAAAGTCGTCGTCGTACATTCACGTTGACAAATTATCCAATTCTTGGGTTAATGAAAACTTTCAACTCAAACGATTCTTGCTTGTGTGTCACGTATGGAACTTTGTCACTAGGATTTTTTTACTGGTCGCTGCTCGGGTTGCTTACTCCTTTCTCCTCGGATTGACATTGATCACCAAAAAAGAAGGCGCTCCACTGACCCATAGTCCTTAAATAAGTTCTGCTTAACGCAGCACCGGTTTAAGTTCGAAGTCAATTCGATGGCAGTTAAGGCACTTTTCCCTTGGAAAAGTTGTCCGTGGCTAAAAATATTCTTTGCAAATCACGGGCTCAAACCTTTCCCGTGGCACTTCTACCTTATCACTGTGGAGAGTCTCCACAATCCATTTCATCTGATGGCCATTGTCATAACGCTGGAAAGTACGACTTCCAAATAACAAATGGCTGTTTGTTTACTACCTATTGCGTGTGGCTGCTTGAAATATTGCTTTTCATTTTGCAGATACTTCTAGATAGATATCTTATTGAGTACTGTTTCTTATTGAGTACAGTTGCAAAATGCCAAAATTATCTGGAATGATAGTGACTTTATTTACCAGCGAAATTTTTCAATTTTTCCTTTAGTCTCGTGCAACTCTTCAGTTAACTCCTTAACTTTACTGTCAGCATAGTCAGTGGTAGCAAAGTAAAGTAATCACCATATGACAAATGCTCTCTTTTTCTCTTTCATTGCGTTCAACTATAATTTTTGATGTCATTCCTTCAAGTTCCGATTGATGCTGTTTCTTTAGTTCGTTGATTTCATCTTCTGATTTCTTATTGATTGCATGTTTTTGTGCAAGATCTGCACGTAGTTGTTTCTTGGATTCTTTTCCGCTTGAATTCATAAGAGTTGCCTTACGCATTTGCGATCCATCACTAGATGTATTCGGTTTTGATTTGGAACTACCACTATTAGACGTTGCATTAGTATCAGCATCTCAAAAAATTTTTGCGGAAGTAATTGCAGCCAGGCTTGATTCATTTCTCGTTACGTCTGGCGGTCCTTAACAACTTACATGGAACTCTCTGCTTGAATTTTTAACCTAATTCTTTAATTTAATTACGAAATTGTTTGGATTTAAAGAAACTTGCAACTACTGAATTTCGTCGTGGTTCGGTTGGTTATGGTGTTATTTAAAATTTTTTCTTCTTAAAACAGATGCATTTTTTGTTTACTTCTCGTGCCTGTGGTAGGAGGGGTTTCCCTAAGGACAAAGTAAAAAGACGATACCGTAACATGCGTAATCTTTAACGTAATGGTCACCTTCTGGACCTTGTCTTTTCAAATGTTCAAACTGGGTGTATATCAATAACTCCTGTTTTACATCCATATATTCAACCTAATCTCCATCATCCACCTTTGTGTCTAGCACTAACCGTTGATACCCTAAAACCTCAGAGAATTGCCTCAGTTTATAGTTACAACTTCTTTAGAGCAAATGATGAGGCAATTAAAACCAATCTGGACTCGGTCAACTAGTGCAATTTCTTCACTAGTATTGACTGTGATAGTGCTTCGAACAAATTTTACAGCTACCTTAACAATCTGATTGCGCATTATACTTCTCTGCAAGCTCCTTGCAAAGCTAAAATGAAGCCTTGGCTTACTCGAAGAGTTCTTTGTGCGTTAAAATCTATTTACCTTTTATGCATTTGCGTCGTTGCGTGTGGACGTGTTTTTACGTGGTCACGTAATCAAAAACTTGTTAAGTATTTAGCCATTACATGTATACAAAGTGTTTTTACAACCACAGCGTGCGTTTTGTTTTAATTCATGACCTACTTACTAAAGTGCTTTAAGTGTCTTACTCATGACCTATTTACCAAAGTGCTTTTTTTTATTCTTTGAAATTAAAAATTACCTCAGTGCGTGAACTCTTATAAAAATGTAGAACTCATATAAAACGACTTGCATTTTTATATAATATAAGCCCACAGTAATGATTTTACGTCTACGTGCGAACGCGGAACCGACCTCTCATCGGTTCTAGACGTTAAGTCTGAGTAGTGCCAACGGATGGTACCAACAGGTCAACCAATCCGTGCACCGTAACCCATTCACGCGGTGGCTGCTTGTCGGCCAGCTAGTTCGGAGAGGATTTCGGTCGCGGGTCTCCGAATGGGTTACGCTCATTTACAGTATTTTCAGCCACCTGAACACGCCCGTTTTCCCTCCCACGTTACGTCGGACTGTCCCAACGGGAAATGAGAGTGCGTGGTAATCTGCCGAAGAAAAGGTGCTTTTGGTCGGTCTACGAAATTTAACCCCTAAACCCACATACATTACAAACCGTTTCTAATCTACGTTACATGACTCGACGAGACAAGTGGTAGAGCTACCGTAACGATTTTGTACGCGGTCAAAATTCCCGACGCGTGGAAGCGTTCCGGGCTCCGCAATTCCAGCATACGCCACCGAACGTTGAACCGATACCACTCGTCTATCACGCATACGAAATAAGTAGAATCCTTCCGCGACATAAAGGCAAGGTAGCCTTCTATTTTCTTGAGAGTCCATGCTGATAGGTAAACCCATCAGGCTGGCAGTTCCATCAAGAAAATAGAAGGTCCTTACAGGGGTTAGCCTGGGACAACACATCGGAAGGATTCTGTCGCGAAAACAAAATCAAACAAAGGAGAGCGGAAGCTACAACTCACGTGAAGCGACTGCGAGTGTGTATCACACAACTCCACTGCTCCTGATAGTGGGACTCGAGTACCAGAGTACCTTACATCCTCCGTAAAGGACCAACTCGTCAGAAGACGCGAATTTCTTTCCCCCTTAGGATGTTTTGGGCCCCACGTTGGGCGCCATTTGTAATGATTTTCAACCTTTTAAGGTTCGAAATGTCCGTATAGGACACGGGTGCCGATGGTCTGGCACAAGAGTCAGCGAGCTAAAACAACACCGAGCTCAGCTAACTAGCTTCGCTTAACGACCGCGTACGCGTGCTTGATGACTAGCATTTGCGGGATCATATGAGGCGGGTTCTTGTCGAGCCACGAAGCTACACTACAAAATACTTATCACGCGTACTCTACTCTACAAGACGCACCGATCAATTTTTATTGTCTTGAGAAAAGTTCTATCAGGTGTCAATTAATCTACTCTACAGAAATTCAATATTGTTTTGCGTCGTTAAAGTTAGCGGACACGGAGGCTTGAGACAAACGCAAACATTACACAAAAAGCAACCGTTACTTTCACAGAAGAAGGTCGTTGCATTACAAGGGGAATGTCAAACCTAAAGATGTTAAAGTGGCTGAAGTGAACCACTCATCTCTGCCTAAAGGATGGAAACTTGACGGATGCAGTTTACTTTACACTAGTAAAACAACAAACTAAGCAGTTTCGACGGGGTGAGCACGTTTTCTCTTCAGGAGCAGCCACTCCTGATCACCACGGGGCTGCTCGACTGCTTATGTTTATTACACCACTATGTTTTTACCTCGTTCTTCTCTTGACCTACTTACTAAATTACTGTAAGTGGATTTTATTCACTGTCATTAAAAATAATCTCAGTACACGAACTGATATAAAAACGATTTGCAGATCCCATATAAAAATGACTTGCATTCTTATTTGATGAACGAAATTTTTTGTTAAGCTCACAATCTGTTTATTTCGTTTTTATTCACGACCTTGCTACTAAGCTGCTGTAAATGTGTTTTTATCCACTGATATTAAAATAGCCTCTTTGGGCGTACTCACATTAAAACGGTTTGTTGAATTGATAAAAACGATTTAAAACGATTGTATTACAATGAGTATAAAATGCAGCCTACCGAATTGCATCACATTCGACAATTCTTTCAAATTTGTCTCCTGCGGGGCGTTCTGTAATACTATAGAAAGCTTCACAGAGCATGCATAGATGCGTCTAGAGATTGGTACCATCCGTACATGGACAATCACTTCATAAACTCGGATTGCCAAGGTTTTGATGTTACCCTACAAAATATGTTCGGCAGACTGATAGGCTAGATTGATAAACTCAACGATAAAAAAGACCGCCTAATTTCACGACATCAAACGCAGTCTCGAGCTAATGACGACAGTTTTGTAGAAATGGCTTCCAGTTTCGACGAATTATCTCTCAGAATTATGGAGAGCAACAAAAAGGTGCGTAGATTGCTCGATTTGCTTGGCTCACAGCTCGCAATCTCCTGCAAGATAAACAAAATAGTCTCACTAGGCCAACGATCTCTCACCCATTGGTTACACACTTCAGTAACACAACGCCCTCTACTCCACGTAATCCATGACACATCCATCAATTTGGCACCTTCTGGTCCGATAAAGAGTGGGATAGCAGAATACAGAAACGTTCAGATCCAAACCAGCAAGCTGACTACAACATCTTTTTTGTTAAGGGTTCAAGAAGATTCAACAACGCAATCGCAGTAAAGAAGTTGTTAGTAGATGTCCTCCTTATCAATGGATGCAAGGTTGCGGAGCTTCCTTCCCGGTATCAGTGAGGACGTGAGTTTGAGGTATCTGTTCCCACAAGGTTCGCCTGGCTATTTAAGAACTTCAAGAAAAAAATGGTGCCTGTTCTTGGAATAGCTTGCTTTTCAAACAATGGAACAAATACACTACTGGCCCAGAATCCAAAGATTGTGGTAATATAAGTAGCCTTGAGCATAATTGTAAAATCTTAGTTAGTAATTACAACCCATCAATCCCATTTCTAAAACCACTTCTTCCTGGCCCAAGCAATCGAATGTTAATCGCACTTCTTCGGCCGATTCAACATTGCACTCCGTTTATGTACGTGCTGGCGAATCTGTAACAGCTTCAGATTCTGGATGCTGGTCCCTGCTTGATACCTAAATCCACTGATCAGGGTAGATACTGGAATTTTATCCGTGGAGAGGACTTGATTCCTGTTTCGTCTGGGTCTATCACTCAACTGACATCACCTGCCACACAACTTAACCCAGCCATTCTTAGATCCTCTTTTGCCTCCTTCAGTCAAGGCCATCATGGTATCAGGAGCTGACCTGGAAAAATTTTAATTCAAAGGGAAGTCTTCCAATCTATCTTGAGGCTCGTATAGGTTAGGTGTAACTCTAAATCAGGCTAAAAAAAATCTTGAAATATACGCGTCGCATGTAAGCTCCAACCATATTACTTTACTACAAAGAACTAGGGAACATCACAATAAATTTTTTCACCCCCTATAATCAGCAAAGCCTCAAATTATTTTACCAAAACTGTGGAGGTATGCGCAGTAAATTAAATATGTTTTTCCTTGACGCAATATCGTGCCATTTTAATGCTATCACCCTTTCTGAAACATGGTTGATGAATTCTCACATTAATGAAGAAAGTCTAGATAGTAACTGGAGGATTTACAGAGATGACAGAGATCCGAGCCAGTTAACTGCACGCCGCATAATTTATTCTAGTATAAAGTGGTCAAAATAAAAATGCAAAAATCTAATGTGTTTATTGGCGTGTTTTATGTCCCCCCTAAATCGAATGATACTGTCTACGAAAATGTCTGTAAAATTATAACTGATATGACTGCAATGACAAATGAACACGGTAAAATTATCATTACTGGTGATTTTTATAGACCTAATATAAAATTTGTGATCGACAAAAATGACGGTCGACTCCTTTTGGTGAATCTCCTTAATTGTATCGATTTCAACTTAATGCGCACCTTCTATAGTAACGATTTGCAGTAGATAGCTCCTGCCCACAACCAGATTGGTATATGGCTAGACTTTATTTTTCCTTATGCATACGACGAAGCAGTTTAACTGATGACAATGAGAATCTGTTTTCTAACACGAGTCATCTCTCAGCTTTTTTTGTTGATTTTTCCACTCCTGATACTCTCAATTCTATATCGTACAATAGAACTGTTGTATATGACTTCCGCAATGGCGATTATGTAAACATTAATACTTTCGACTGGAATGGTACTCTGTCAACGTTAGATTTGGATACGGCTCTATCCACCTTTTATCGTATAATCTTTGGCGCCGTTGAATCTTTTGTACCGAAAGTCAAGAAAAAAGATAAGATTTCAGAATAATGGCTGGGGAGTGATCTAAGACATTTAAGTAACCAGACAAACAAACTATACAGGTACCTCAGAAAAGATAAATATGTAAGTGATGAGACAGAGTAAGTATAATGAACTTGCACTTCAATTCAAAATTAAATCGCAAGAGGCCTATCAAACTTACGTTAACGTCATAGCAGAGGAAACTATTTCCAATCCCAAAAAATTCTTCGACTTTGTTAACGTTAAGCGCAAAACATCTGGTTATCCTTCTTTAATGCCATACAATGACTCTGTCTCATCCTGTGCCGAGCAGATCTATGGATTCTTTGCTGATCATTTTCAGCATGTTTACTCTAATTCAGTCACTTGGCCTCATTTAGAGTCATTGGAAATAGTCACAAAGACCTTAATTGGAAACATTACCATTTCTCAAGATGAAATTCTTTAAGCTATTGAAGATGTTGATCCACTTAAAGGACCCGGCCTTGATCTTATTCCTCCTTGCTTTCTGTCTCTCTGCAAAGATGAATTGGTTAGAACTCTCCTCCTTATTTTTAATAAATCATTAACATCTGGCATATTCTCCAAACTTTGGAAACCATCATTTATAACACCTATTCACAAAAAATGCGATAAGCGGCACGTGGAGAACTATAGGGGTATTGCTATCCTTTCAACTATGCCAAAACTGTTCGTAAAAATTATCTGCAGCAAAATTTCCCCCATTATCGAACCGTATATGAATGAACAGCAACATGGCTTCCGTAAAAATAGGTCCACCACCACTAATCTAATTACCTTGACGTCGGATATTCTTTGTAGTATGGAACAAGGCTACCAGATAGATGCTATATACATAGATTTCAGTAAAGCGTTCGATCGAGTGAACCATGAAATATTAGTGAATAAACTTTGCATTTTTGACATCTACGGTTGGCTGCTCAACTGGATTCAATCATATTTGAGTGCGTTAAGTTTCAATGTAGGTTGTCTCATGAGTTCAGTGTCACCTCTGGAGTACCTCAAGGCAGTCATCTTGTTCCACTCCTCTGTAATATTTTCATCGCTGATCTTTCTACAGTACTCTCTGATATTCCACATCTGTTTTACGCCGACGACCTCAAACTTTATCACTGCATACAACCCTTATCCGATGTATCTTTTCTCCAATCCAAATTAGCTGCTCTCCTTCAGTGGTGCGATAGAAACCAGCTTGCTCTCAATATCGAAAAATGCCAGATTATGAGTTTTACAAGATAAAAGAACGTCATCTTACATGATAATGACATTAACAACACACCACTAAGAAGAGTCGAGAGAGTTGTCGACCTTTGTGTAGTCTTAGACACGAAACTCCGCTTTAATCTCCATTAAGATGAGGTTTCGTTAAACGTCGCGCAAAAGAGTTCAGAAATATCTGAGCTACTAAATCTTTGTATACCTCACTTGTCCGTCCACTTTTTGAATACGGCTGCACAGTCTGGGACCCCATATTCGACATTCATAGCCGTAGATTAGAGTCAGTGCAAAAACAGTTTTTGCTCTTCGCCCTTAGATCCTTGTTTGATCCTACCTCTTTCCACTATCTTCCTTCTTATGAGGTTTGACTTCAACTAATCAACCTGGCTACACTGGCTTCCAGGAGAAATGCATGTCCGCCTGCGTGCTTTTTGATGTTTTAAAAGCTAACATTCAAACTTCATCCTTGTCAGACAAGATTTACTTAAATGATTCTATAAGAGCCACAAGACACACACCAACCACCACCAACCTTGCGTATGCACCACACCAACTATGCTAGCAATGAGTCGCTAAACAGATGCTGTAAAGCATTCAAGAAGTTTAGCGTACATTAGTCCACACCCACCTCCAAATCCACTTTTAAGAAACAAATTTTAAATGCCCTCAACGCTCCTTGCTCATAAATGATTAAATTAAATTTGTATTTTTTTTTTTTTGTACTTCATGTATATGTATTTACTTTGTAATTACGCCTTGCTTGGCAAAAAAAATAAAAGCCAAAGACAAGGGGTATAGGCACTATAAATTAACCGGAAACGATGATCCCAAACAGAATTTTTGTAGACTGCGTTCTTTGGCTGAAAAAGAGCTCAAACCGGACATGAAAAATTACTTCAGCAGCTTAGAGAATTCCCCCCTGACAAATAATGCTGAACCCCTTTGGTCCTGCATCCGATCTTTTAAATCTTCTACTACTATCCCGCATGGTGTTAAATGGAATAACACTGAAGCCTCCTCGGCACAGGATATTTCTAACCTATTCCCGAATATTTGTCCTCTACTTTTTCCTCTTATGATACACTACACACCCCCATAAAACCAATGCAAAATTTTTCCAGCATCAATTACATCCTACACCACTGATCCTTCTGAAGTTGAATCCCTAATTAACTTGCTCGATGCGAATGTTAGCCCTGGTCCCGATGGATTGCCGAATATATATTTGCAAAATCATTTTGTTCCTCATTGTCCCTTATATTTAACCTCAGCCTTGGTACTGGCACCTTTCTTACGTACTAGGAAGACCTAAATGTTGTTCCTATCTTTAAAAACGATGACCCATCAACTGTATCAAACTATCGTCCCATATAACTTCTCTCCTGTTTCTCTAAGCTGCTGGAACGACTTGTACACAACAGGCTTCTTGAGTCATTGAGTCTAATTGTCATACTACAGCAACATGGACTCTTGAAGGATCGTTCACCTTCCTCGAATTTGGCTGAGTTCGAAGATTTTATTGCAAGAGCTCAAGATAAACAGCTTCAAGTTGATGCAATATTCACGGACTTCTCCAAAGCCTTTGACTCCGTGAACCATGTTCTTCTCTGTCAAATGTTAGCTTTGCTCGGCATATCTGGCTCCCTACATTCTTGGATTTCATCCTATCTATCCTCTCGTTTATGTCGTGTACATCTCTATGGCACAATCTCCTTTCCATTCAATCCTACATTTGGCGTCCCTCAAGGGTCAATCCTTGGACCTCTACTTTTCGTACTGTTTATCGATGATTTTCCTTCTGGAATATCCTCTACTTGTTTCCTGTATGCTGATGGTTTCAAGGTATTCCGGATAATTAGATCCCTTGAAGATTGTCAGCAATTCCAAAATGATCTTTTAAACCTCTATAACTGGTGCAATGCAAACTCCCTTTGTATCAATGTTTCCAAATGTTATAAAATGACTTTTACTTTGAAAATTGTCCCTTTAACTTACAATTACACTCTATGTGATGTGTTTCTCTCCTCTACAGACTCATACAAAGATCTTGGTGTCATATTTGATCCCAAACTTAAATTCGATGCCCATACTTTTAGCATAATTACCAAGGCCTCAAAAGTTTCTGGTTTTATTATACCGCATTTGCACAAGTTTGCAAATATTGCTACCGCTGTTTGCTTGTTTACATGTCTTGTCCGCCCACTTCTTGAGTAGTGCTCAGCAGTGTGGTCTCCTAGACATTTATATCTTGTGAGCTCACTAGAAGCTGTTCAGCGTAAGTTTACCCTATTTTGCTCTCCAATTTTAACTTAACCCATGAGTCTTATGAGCTTCGTTTATCCATACTTCACCTCCCTTCCCTGTCGTCCCGTAGAACCTGCTTAGATCAATGTTTCCTTTATAAGTAGTTCCACCAACAAATCGCCTCCACCCTAAGCGAAGACTTGCGCTACAGACTGTATGCGCATCTTAGTCAGTCTAATAGCATTCTCGGGGTTCCGTACACCCGGACGGATTTATATTTTCAGTCAATTATGCCACGTATGATCAGAAAGCATAACAACCTCGAGCTTGGTTCTCTATCCACGTCCTACTTGGTTTAAAAATAAACTAAGGACGTTACTTTTTGTGAATTACGATTAATATTTCATCTAGCCTCTAATATCTTTTCCTATATGTTTTAATTAGTATTCTTAATTTTTTTCTGCTTGGTTTTGATGTATAAATGTGTCTTACTTTAAACGATATTTAATTGTCTAACTGTATTTTGTAATTGGATATTTTTCTGTAAAATAGATTTAAAGAAATAAATAAATAATGTACGACTATGTTTAAATACATTTCTGTCACGCATACATAAGACAAAATAGAATATTTAATTTTTTTAATGAATCATAAAAAGTATACAAATGCCATGCTTCGAGCGCTTTTTCATTGTTCAGCGATGCTGTACCACGAAAATCATTAAAAATATCTAAAATTATAATGCAAATATATGGTCAAAAATATAGTGCTCAATAAGATTAATAAATTTTCAGACTTTGAAGATACGTCAAATTTAACCAATGGCAACTTAAACTAACAAAATTGTTTTATGTTTCAACTTTTAAGTATTTTTTTTTTTCTTAACAATTTAGCGAAACTATTGATATTAAAAAGACTTCATCTGAATAAATTTACTTTCGAGTTTAAGAACTACTCAAAAATACGCTAAAAACAATATTTTGGGAAGAACTCCGCCTTATTTTAAACAACAAAATCACAGCGTTATTAGTGGATCTTACATACATTTTTATAGGA
Source organism: Odontomyia ornata (assembly GCA_963969285.1). Classification (NCBI taxonomy): domain Eukaryota; kingdom Metazoa; phylum Arthropoda; class Insecta; order Diptera; family Stratiomyidae; genus Odontomyia; species Odontomyia ornata. The sequence continues at coordinate 262,875,459 of OZ017740.1, read as the reverse complement.
TAAGCGTATTTATGTTTTCACTTGCGAATCAAGTTTTTTTGGTGATATTTAATTAGATCTCTTCTTCAAAAAGTCTATTATATCTAAGTGTTGATTTTTCTCAGCAATAAATAATGGTGTTTGACCTTCATTATTGAGAGCGTTACTATCTAAACCCAATTCATTGATTAGATACTCACAAAATTTCAAATCGCCGCTTTCCATTGCAAGGTGAAGAACTGTACTTCCATCGTGTGTCTTAAACGTAAAATCCACACCTAAGCCTCCGTCAACTGGGGTTTTTATGAGCCACTTAAATATTTCGAACTTTCCATATCCTGCAGCGTAATGTATAATCTGACATCCTCGTTCATCCCTGCAATCTTTATCGGCTCCTCGTTCCAGCAATCCACGTATAAGTCTCATATTCTTCCCCATAGCTAAATGCAATGCTGTACGTTTATTTTTACCGAGCTTATTGATATGCAGTCCTGCATCTACAAGCTTTTTACACTGAAGTATCCACTCGCACATTTCGATCTTTCCGGACATTGAAGCAAAATGCAATAATGTATCACCATTTGAATGGGTTCCGTAATGAGCATCCTTATCAGACAGAAGTTTTTCGACTAAGTTTATGTGTCCTTTAAGTGCCGCCAACTGTATAGGAATAAAACCATTATTATCTGGTATATCCGGATTGAGATTTTGTTCAATGAGCCATTCGCATGCGGCTGGCTTTTGGGCTGATGCAGCCAAGTGAAGAATTGTTTGGCCTTTCTTTGTTACAGCATTGATGTCAGCGCCTTTTCCAATCAGCCAATGAATAACCTTCAAATGTCCTAATTGAGCCGCGAGAAGCACTGGTGTACGACCCAAGTCATCAGATAAATTTACGTCAAAACCACGATCTAGAAGCCATTGCAGTAAGTCTAGGTTGCTTGCTAAACTTGCAGTGTGCAGCAAAGTCATACCATTTTCAGTTTGCGCATTTATATCTAGTCCTCCACCACCCAAATCGCTCGATAGAACTAACCAATCACTGATGTGTAGCTTTCCGGTTATTGAAGCGTAATTCAATGCATTATACCCTCTTTTATCGCGTGCTTCCTTATTGGCTCCCTTTGAAATCAACCATTGTACTAGATGTAATTGTCCAACCAATGATGCAGCATGCAAAGGAGTTCGACCATTTTCATCGGCAGATTCCAGAGGTACACCAAGAGCTGCAATTTGTTCGCAAAATTCTAGGTCTCCAGAATAAATCGCAGCATCTAAAGTAGACCTCCTAAAGTGCCAGGAAGTATGCACATCTGCACCACCTCCACCTTGATCCTTAGGTGTTGCCAGCCATTTGGCAATATGGAGCTTGCGAGATGATGCTGCATTTTGAACAATAGTTGCTCCATTAACTGGAGCATCCACGTTAGCACCGTGATGAACTAAAAGCTTCACTAGCTCCAAACTTCCACTGGTATTCGCCTTATACAGCGGCGTTTTCTCATCTAAATATGAGTTAATTATTTCATTAAGGGAGCCCGTACGATCTGCTAGAGAATCGATTATCAGTTTGACAACTTCAACGTATCCACTTTCGCATGGATTGTGAAGAAATTCGCTCCTTTTTTTCTCTGATCTATGCCACAAGTCAACAATACAATTACCAAGTATCTGAATTGTACCTTGTGGAATCCTTGAACGTTGTGTTTCTAACCATTTATCAAAAAACGCAGCTATGGGTTTCAACTCTAGTGAGCAAGCCATCACCTGCTTCAAAAGAAACTCGTGGAATTCACGGACTTGATTTCGTCGCGTTAATGCATAGCCAATGAAATCGGCAACAAAGAATTCGGCAAACGTTCGATGAATAAAATGTGGTTTGCCATTGACAACCTGATTGATAATCCCTCGCATTTCTTTTCCAGATTCAATTTTTTTCAGATATGACTCGATTTCTTCTAACTCTTCTTCGTAGTCCCCGAACAAGGAAAGCAGCACATTCAAGTTCGATTCCGAGTCAAAAAGTGTAAAAATTGCCATTTTTTGATGTTGTTTGACGAATGTTCTGAACGAATCTAAACTTTCAATTGCAGATGCAACATTTGTCAAGTCCTGCCGCATTTTATCCTTCCGATAAATTAAATACTTTTTCTCGATAAATTTTCCGTACAGTTCAAATATGTTCAGCCGGTCAGGAAGCGTCGGGATCTGGTTGGTGGAGATCAGAAAATCGAAACAACCTTGCCATTTACATCCTTCATTAGACTCTTCGAAAACCTCAGCAAGCAACCGCAATTGCAAAGGAACACCTGTAAATTCCATATGCTTATCCTGAATCGTTTCTGCTTGTTTTTGAATGAGTGATGTCACGTAAATATCAAGTCGTGCCTCATCAATAGATGTGCCTGCATTTTTGATTTGCATTCGCTTCCGCAAAAAATTAGTGAGGAAATATATTTGATCAGACTTTGTAAACTGCTGGAGTGAATAGGCAAAAACCTCTAAACCGTGCTCTAAATTTCGCTGCATATACGGGCGAGTCGTAATGATCAGCTTTTCCACGCAAGTAAGTTGTAGTCCAAGGAGAAGATCTAAGACAATGTCTTTATATGTTGGACTGATCTCATCGAACCCGTCAAAAAGGAGAACTACTTTAAGTTTCAAAGGTTTCATTAGTGCATTTGTAAATAAGTTCTCTTCAAAACTCGTTTGAAGTACTGACTTTCTATTTGACTGGAATAGTAAGATGAGGAACTTGATAGCAGAACTTGGATCTTTCTTTTTTAAGCTTGGGCTGTTGGCATTTCTGTTTAGCAACTCCATGTTAAAATACGATGAGTAGTCATTAAGATCAATTCGAATTACCCAGACGTGAGGATAACGGTTTTTAATGTGTTTGGACAAGTTGCATAGAATAGTTGATTTACCCATTCCAGCTGTATTTGAAATAATTAGTAGCTTAGTTCCTTCTCCGGCGGTGGTCAAATCATGTTCAGGCAGCGATTTAATAGGACTATGATTATCATTCGTTTTGATAAGCTTGTTGTTGGCACCGATCCTATACTTTGTATCAACTTCTCGATAATTTACTAAGAACTTTATTGAACCTAATGATTTTTGCCAGTAAAATTTACCAGATCTCTCACGCAGCCAATGAACGCTCCTCCGTTTCTTTTCAGTCAAGTTTACGCAAGCTTCAATGAAATCTTCTTCCTTATCACTAACGACTATTACGTCTGAACACTTTTGTCTTACTTCCTCTTGTATTTCAACATCCATATCGATGAAACGGTTGACGTAATATGACGGATCGTATTCATCAGAGAAGCGGAGTTTTTGTCCTACTTCGACTTGTTTTCCTGTGACAAATTTCATTATAGTTGAGGCATCTATAAGTGACTTAATTTCACCGTCAATTATTTCATTAACTATAAGGGCTGCTTTTTGCAGGAGTATTTTACCCCTCTCCGATAAAGCTAATTGCGAATGTTCAGTTAGATCCTGAAAGTTAGTACGGATGAATTCTCTTGTTATAGACTTTGGTGACAAATTAGCCTCTTTCAAAATTTTTGATGAATTGTCATTTTCTTCAGTTATAAAAATTAATTTCCGTTTAATATTACCACATAGCACCTCGTTGAAGCGTTCTAAAATTTTCTTACAATTCTTTTTGGAGCACCATTCAATAACTATCAAGTTCCATTTGTCAGTCTCGTTGAAAGTTTTCATCAATTTCTTCAAAAATTTCGAACTTTTGAGTTGTTTCAGCAAAAAGAAGATGTGTCCAAACATACTCGTGAATTCCATGTAATCTGATGAATGCTGTGTTTGTATTCTTAGAAACGTTTGAGTAACCCTTATTCGTCCTAAAAGAAGGTGTTCAAATGACAAGCAAAGAATTTGTTGATTCTTTTCATTGAGGAAGGCACGAATTTTCTCATCACAAGCTTTAAATTCATATTTCATTGGAACCATTGCAAAATAAGATTTGCTGATACCGTCCAGTTGCCAGCAACGTAAATCTTGATGAACCTCATCGAAAAGTTTTTTAGCCCGTTCGGCAGTATAGAAAGTACCTATCCGTTCTATCATCCATTTTCGAAGATTCCCCTGATACAGTGCATGAAATGCATTACTGTTCAGACTGCCTAGCTGCTCACACATTTCTCGTTCTAGGCAGGTACTTATTTGAAATCTATTCGGGTAGTTGAGAATGAGTTTGAATTTTTTGAAGAACTCACTAAAATCTTCGGATTTGTATGGCTGTGGAAACGACTTCAAGGAATATTCTTCGTCGTGGCAACGAAAGCCATCAACCTCCACTTTTAAGGTATATTCAGCTAAGCAATTTAAATTTTCGTTCTTAAATAGGATGATGAGCTCATTCCGAAAATCTGCAAAATTACCATCTAGTTCGCCCATAAGAATGAAGTTGCTACTAAAGCGCAGCGCGGAAAATTTGTTTATAATAACATTTCCTTCACCAAGCGCCCGAACATTTGCTTTGAATACTGCCAAATCTTCTGCAGATACATTCAATTTAATCTGACTGATTTCTATACACTTATCAAAAGGGTTGGTCGATGTTAAAATACCATGAAATTGATGAGCGAAGTTCTTCGGATTTTGTAACATCAAATCACTTTTCGAAAGAAAGTCAACAGCTAACCCTTTTGTTATTGACAACTTGGCATTTTCAAAATAATTGTAGAATTTAATTAGAGTATCCGCTGTAACCATTTCATCGATCAAAGCTCTACGAAACTGCAATATATTGGCATTGATCATACTTCCATTAGCGAATGCGTCATGGAACTGCCCAGAATTCACGTCAATGACATTGCTGGCCAGACTCTCCTGAAAAACTTCAAAGGCTCCATCAAAGCTTAACTCGAGAGGAGTTCTTGTTTTCCATGCATGCACAATTTCTTGTCCTATTTCATTCACCACATATAGATCACATGGAAATCGCGAGTCTCCAAAATCTTGTGAAATTTTAATGTCGACTCGTTCTAAATCTTTGTTGGTTACTTTCTTGACACCTCTAACTCGGCACAACTCTTGCTTTATAAGGTCTCTCAAGGAACGCAGCTTCTCCTTTTCAGGATTTATGAATGCGCTTCTGAACTTTTCTGTACTGCAATTCACGACTTCAGCAGCAAGAATTGACTGACTGTTGGGGAAATCTTGACTTTTCAATTCCTCACTGCTTTCAATTGAGTGTGCCAATTTACTTGCTAATTCCCTCATTTCTGACATATCTTCTGGTAGTTTTCTCTTCCCAAAATCCTGGCTGACATTAAATTTCCAGGGGTACTTTAAAAACACAATTTCTTTCATTAAAGTTGTACGGAAAATTGCAACTTCATCTGACAAATTTTCGCCTTTGAGGAATTGTTTTGAAAATCTGAGAATGAACTCATCCCCTGCCTTCTCACAAAAAAATACTTGTTTTTTCAACGGATATATGTAAGTCTTCACGCAAATCATAGTCTTATCAATTTTAAGTCCATGTACAATATGAGACCCGAGAATCTGAATCAAATTGTTAAAATCGGAAGTGACGTTGAAAATGGGAATCATTTCCATGGCAAAGTTGCTTCCTTCAACTATTTTATAGCTTTGCGTTTGATCTAGGTCTTTAAAACCGAGTAATTTATCGTCGTTAATATTTTCTAAATCTTTTCCAAAACAAGTTCTCAGTTCATCTGAACAGAAATCTGTGTTTGTAATAAGGCAAACATCATCGACTTCCGCACCAAAAAACGGTGAATATAGTGACTTTTCTAAGCATCTGACTCTTACATTCATAAACGATTTAAAGTATTTAAAAATAGCGAAGTCTTTATCTTCATCAGTAGAGATAAGGTTGGCTTTATCGATTCGTTGAATTTGCGCGCCCTCTTTGTGCTTGATTTGAAACAATCGGAGTTTCCATCGATCACCTGGTCTGTTACAATACTGAAAAACTCCATCGTCTAATTTCTCGGCCCCTGGCAACTCGGTTGCCAATCGAAATTGATCGTAACCACAGTCTTTAGCTCTCCATAAAACTCGTGTTAGTATATTCAACTGGAAATCTGGTCCATGTTGGTTTAGCTTAAGACCATCACTGCGCATTTCTAGATTATCTACAATATTTTTCAACCTTTTTGAGGCAACAACTGCATGATCTTGATGGTTTGTTTTTCGTTTGGCTGGACTTGTTGAACCAGGATCTGAAAAATCATACATATCGGAGCTGCTGGTGTCATTGATGAAGGTATCACTAGAATTTGTGTCTTCATCGCTCCATTTGCGTTTGCGTGAATTTTCTGCGATGTCTTTTGAAGTCGACGGTTGCTTTATGGGATTTGATGTTTGGCCAAACGTTTTGAAACTTACGTCCTGATCCATACTGATAAAAAGTGTGTACACCCATTGAGAGACGAATCAATCAGGACTCGTTGAATTAGGGGTCAAGAAGATTTGCTGCATCCTCACCTGAAAGCGAAATAATAAATAGTTAACTTCTGAATTATACTCGTACTGTTACAAAGGTAAGTAAACATTTTTGCGACTTATCAATAAGAAAAAAATCTCTTTTCAAATTAGAAAAAAATTGAAATTTCGCATATAAACTCGAATAAAAATGCAAATAATAAAAATAGTTTTATAAAAGAAACTGTTTGAAAAGGAACGAAAGAGCCACTTTTGTACAAAAATAACTTATCAATGATTTGTAATGTCTCTAATACAAAGTCTCAATTTGCCACGAGATTTTGTCGATTTTTCATGTCATGTAAAGTTGATGTTTTTGACAGTTGATAAAAAACAATTAATTTGATTTTTTCATGTGTGAAAAAAGTGTCTGAATTTTCACTGGAATTTAAAATTTGGACCGTCGAGACGGATTGTTGAGTTCGTAGATTGTTTTTTGAGCAAAGTTCTTAAATTTCATGAATATCCAGTTTTGGTGCATGTTGTGTATTAAATAAAAAGGCACGCATTTTGATACTCGCGTTCAATCACAAAAATTAGTCTTTATTAAGGAATGACTAAATTCAGCTGTCACTTGCACAAGAAGAAGATTGAATTAGAATACATGGAATGGAATGTCAGATTTAACTAGGGTTGCCAGAACCATTATAATTAATACATTACAGTCTCCCACGCTTAATGGAGTACATGGTCGCTTAGATGAGCAGGTAATCTCCTAATCCTGTTAGATCTTCTTAAGCTGGATTCTTGGTTCTCTACTGCTTGGGGTGTCAACTGTGGTTCAAAAACTGTTTCATCTCTTTGGTTGGCAACACTTCGCTCTATGAGTACCTCTTCTAGTCTTGGATTTTCATGAACAGGTTCCTCTTGAAACGTTACGGTCTTCTTTGGTAGTTCTACTCCCGATTTGTGCAGTTGGTTTATGTGGCGCTTTAATTTGTATCCATTGTCAAGCTTTATTTGATAATGAAGTTGGCCAAATTTTGCTTTTACTACACCAAACTTCCAAGTAGGCTTATTACGCTCGTACCATCGCACTTGTACTCTGTCACCTACACTTATCTGACGAATTATAGGTTTAATTGAAGCTGAAGTTCGTTCTTGATGCGGCCGGATAGCATCTAGTTTAATACGGATATCACGGCCAAGGTATAATTGTGATGGACTCCGACCACATGCTAGTGGTGTAGCACGATAACGTAAAATTATTTGCTGCACTTTGATGTTCAGTGGTAATTTATCTTCTTCCATCGCCTCTAATTTAGTTTTCAAGATTTACACATACCTTTCCGCTAAGCCATTAGTAGCTGGATGTCCGGGGGCTATAAATTTTTGAATAATTCCATTTTCTAAACAATAATTTTTGAACATTGTGCTCTGAAGAATTGTGGCGTTGTCTGAGACGATGACTTGCGGTAGACCATGATTAACAAATATATCTTGAAGTAATTCTATGGTTTTTTCACTTGTTGGGGCACTTCTAATGATGCGTATTTCCGGCCATTTCGATTTAGAATCTACCAGTACCAGGAAATAATGGTCTTGAAATGGTCCAGCATAGTCAATGTGGACTCTTTGAAAATTTTGATCCGGTTCTTCCCAGTGATGTGTTGAAATCTTTGGAGGGTCTTTTCTTACTTTCGCACAGCTTGAACACGATTTTACTAACTGCTCTACATCCGAATCGATGCCTCTCCAAAAGCAATACTTTCTTGCCAGCTGCTTCATTTTGACAATGCCGATATGTGTGTGATGGAGTTCTTTTAAAATTTCGGAACGAAGACTCATTGGAATAACAACACGATTTCCTCTAAAAATTACACCATCTTGAACAGTGTACTCGAAATCAGTTTTCCTACCTTCAATCAAGTCTCGTTTAAATACTGAAAGTTCAGGGTCACGCTCTGTTTCTTTTGATATGGTTGTAGCCGTAATTGATAATGTTGATATTTCGTTTATTGTTTGATCTTGAATATTTTGAATTTCCTCATCTAAAAAATGTTTAAAATTTGATTTATCGTTAATTGGTGCTCTCGATAGACAGTCTACATTGACGTTATTTTCGGCATTACGATGTTGTATCTGATAATTAAACCCTTGCAAAAATGATGCATATCTGAGAAGTCTAGCTGAAGTCATAGCTGGTGTTTTTGCATTTTGATGGAAAATTCTAGATAATGGGCGATTATCTGTCAACAAGGTAAATTCTCTTCCATACAAATACATAAAGAATTTGTCAACAGCGAAAATTATTGCTAAAGCTTCTCTGTCTAATTGACTGTAATTTTGTTCTGCTTTTGTCAACGCTCTTGAAACAAATGCAACAGGACGTTCATTTCCATCAACAATGTGGGACATTACTGCTGCTATTCCTGTTGGGCTTGCATCGCAGGCCAACGTAACCGGTAAGTTTGGATCGTACGGAACTAAAACTCTATCTTCCTGTATTTCTGATTTCAGTTTTTGAAAAGCTTGTTCACATTTCGGTGTCCATATAAATTTTTTATTTTTTTCTAGAAGCTGACGTAAAGGAAAAGTTTTTGTTGAAAGGTCTGGAAGAAATTTCGCGTAATATGTTATCATCCCGAGGAATCTTCTTGTGTCTTCCATGTTTTGTGGACGCGGTAGGTCTACTATGGCACGTACATATTTTATCTGGACATTTTAATATTTTGTTGTAACTGATGACATAACCTAGATATTTGATCTGTTGTTTGAAATATTCGCACTTGTTCTTATTTACATGTAAATTATATTTGCTTAATCTTTGAAAACATTTTATTAACCGATGCTCACATTCAGCTAGAGTTGATCCATAGATGACAATATCATCGAAATAGGAAATTGTTCCTTCAAGGCCTTGTAGAATTTGGTCCAAAATACGATTGAATTCATTTGGTGCAGTCTTGATACCAAAAGATAACCTATTAAATTGATACGTTCCTCGGTGTGTGGAAATGGTTTGTATTTCTTTGCTCTGCTCATCAACCATTACATGTAAATACGCCTTGTATAAATCGAGCTTACAAAAATATTTTGCGCTTTTTAATTTGTTAAAAATTTCGTCGATTCTACGAATTGGATGGTGCGCTGCCTCTAGTTGAGGGTTTACAGCCACCTTATAGTCGACGCAAAGTCGAACATTGCCATCGGCTTTGGGTATTACAACCAATGGTGAACCCCAGTTGCTTGTATTTACTTTTGTTATTATACCGTCTTTTTCTAAATTATCTAACTCACGTTCAACTTTTTCCCGTAGAGCGAAAGGTACTTGTCTTTCTTTCAAAAATACTGGTGCTGCTCCGTCTTTTAACTTTAAACTACAACTAAATTCGGAATGCATCCCACCTTTTCTTCAAAAATATCAGGAAATTGTTGCTTTATTTTTGATATTGAATTGATCTTATCAACAGCATCGATCGATTTCTATTTGGTCGATTTCTGATAAATTAATTTTCAAGTGGCGAATCCATACACGTCCTAAAAGTGCTGAACGATCTGCGGCTACAACGTACAAATCTTCTTTAGAGGTTTCGCCTTTATATTTCACATTTACACTCACTACCCCCAACGGCATAAAAACGTCACCCGTGTATGATCGAAATGCTATGTTAGTTCTTCGTATAGGAGTATTTAGCTTTAATTTCTCAAAGTCATTTTGTGGTATTAACGTATACCCGGCACCTGAGTCAACTTCAAACTCTTGCTCCTTCCCTTCAATGTAAACGTTTGTATAAAATTTTTGCAAATCTGTTATTGGAACAGCTATTTTGTTATAGATGTCGACAATTTGGTTTACACCAAATTTATTATCGGCTGTAATCGAAAATGACTCGATAGCATTTGAGTTGTTGTTGACTTCACTTGTTCTTTCTCTTGATTTACTTCGCCGCATTCTATCTTTGATACAGACCTTTTGTACATGCCCAGCTTTTCCACACGAAAAACATTTTAATTTATTTTTGTTAGTTTTGCACTCGGTTGATAGGTGATTATTGCGGCCACATCTAAGAAACAACCCTTCTATGCCCAAATCGCTGTAGTTTACTCGTGTTGATGAATTTGATGTCCTGCTTCTTGACATGTTGCGATTACGATTGTCAGCAACACGACGATTGTCAACATGTTGACGTACTTGAAAAACATTACTTGTTGAACATGTTGCGCTGTTTTCAATCATTTTGTTGTTAATTTTGGCTGCTTCCAAAGTTGTTGCCTTATTGACGATTTGCGAAAAAGAAAATTCTGGGTCTTGAAGAAGTTGCTCCCTGATGTACCCGTCGCTAAGTCCTCTGATGAATTGTGATCTCAGAAAAATATTTGAAACTAATTTACCACATTCACACTTAAAATCGCATTCTGTTGCACGGTTTTGTAATGCTGCGACAAAATCTGATATAGATTGTTCACTGTTCTGTACTTCGGAAAGAAATTTGTGTTGCTCCACTAAAATGTTCTTCCTTGGACAGAAATGCGTTTCCAATAACTCTATTATTTCGTTGTATTTAAGTTCACTAACATTTTTCGGCGCTGCTAATGTTGTTGAAATGGCGTACGTCGTCCATCCAATATATTCTAGAAGTAATTTTGCGCATAATTCTTTGTTGTCAAAGACCTTTTTGATTTGAAGATGAATTTCGAGACGCTCTTTATACATTCGAAATGATTCTTTTTTAGAGTCGAATGAGTCGAAGTTTGTTATTATGTTGATGCTGGTGCTGCTCGCTTGTTGATTTTGCTGCTGCTGTTGTTGTTGCATTGCTGTAGTCATGGCGTTTATTGCTTGTAGCAATTGCTGTACTTGAGCCTCCATGTTGATTTGAGGTTAAACACGATCACGACCACCTGTTTTTAATGCACGCACTTTATAAATTTGAAGGCGTTATTGTTATTATGCACTTATTTCAATTAGTTTACGATTTAAAATCCTCGTCGCCATTCAATTGTTGTGTATTAAATAAAAAGGCACGCATTTTGATACTCGTGTTCAATCACAAAAATTAGCCTTTATTAAGGAATGACTAAATTCAGCTGTCACTTGCACAAGAAGAAGATTGAATTAGAATACATGGAATGGAATGTCAGATTTAACTAGGGTTGCCAGAACCATTATAATTAATACATTACAGTGCATATTGTTCGAGTACAACTATAGTGGTAATGATTCATACCACTATTGAATTTATAAAACAGGTCTGTGACTTTGTGAATTTACTTAGAAAGTGCGTCTGTACTGAGCCATCCAGTTGCTCTGGTTTGTAACTTCGTGAATTCACTCCTGAAAGTGCGTCGGTACTTTACGATAAAGTTTCTCTGATTTATAACTTTATAAATACACCCCTGAAAGTACGTCGGTACATGTTAATAATTCCCATAATGACACGCTAAAGCATAGTAAACATGGAGGGACACATATGCAATCAAATGCTGTTGCTTGGGCAGCTTGTTAAAATGCAAGTGAATTCCCGCAAGGAAGCGAAGGCAAGGAGGACCGTGTTGACGGTTAAAAATTGGTTGGATAGGCTCAAGAGGAGTTATTACGCCTTCAAGTCAGGACACAGTGCAAACACTCCATTGATAAATGGAAGCTCAGAGCAACTTGAGCAACCATACTTTGCTGAAAGTATTGAATGGGCGGAGGAGGTTTTTTTCGAGACTTGACTTGAAATTCAGGGAGTGCTAGAAGAATTGATTGCCAAGGCAGCACCAGAAAAAGCTAAACTGGAAGATTAAGCAAATGGACATCGAGCTACGGAGGAAACCGATGTGAGATTGCCTCGAACATCTCCCCCAAGTTTGCAGGTAGTTACGAAGATTGGTCGTCATTCCGGGATATTTTTCGAACGCTCATTCATGAGCGGTCTGTGCTGTCAAACGTAGAGAAACTCCATTACCTGAAGTGTAGTTTAATTGGAGAAGCTGCAACATTAATCAAACAGTTCCCAGTCAGAGACTCTAATTACGCAGCTACATGGTCAATCTTATGCGAGCGTTATGATGACAAAAACGCGCTGCTAAACACGCTTCTCAACCGGCTTTTTGCCATTACTCATGCACAGGAGACGTTCTCGGCTTTGCGAATGCTACTAGACAAAACAACTGAGTGCGCACAGTCCATTGACAACATGGGAGTGAAAAATTTGTGGCAGTGCGTAGTGGTATGTTTGACTCTGCAAAAATTACCTCATGAAGCTCGGCAGATGTGGGAACAAGAACATGCCGCTAAGCTGGATTTTTCTACAATCAAGGATGTTAAAATATTCCTGCAGGCACAATGTTGGACTTCGGAAGCATCAGGGAAGGAACACATCAAGGTGCAGTCGACTATAGCCTACCATATAAAGGGTGGTCTAAGCAAAACGCACGATGTTAATTGTAAATAAGACAAAATTTTTTTTAGATAATTATGTTAATATTTTTTATTATAATAGAAGGATCTATGACAATTATGTGTGAAACAACTCCGATACCTGAGCTATGGGTCTCGATCTTCACTGATGTACGATACATCCCAGAAGAGTCCAATAAGGTCGCAGATGCCCTTTCACAGATCAAAGCAATTTCTGCAGGAAATTCTTTTCAACAACTCAGCGTCGGTCCAACTAAAACCAGTTACCATTAGGGACAATGACGAAGTCATAGCTGACATGTCACTCAATCATCCGCGCCCGTTTGTACCAGAACCATTTTTTTTTTGTGGTAGGGAGGTGAAGGCATTTATGCCCGCCGAGTCTGGCAGTGTGGGACTCCCATGGAGGATACCTTTGTGGGACTCCCATGGAGGATACCTTACCAGAACCATTACGCGGGGTGATATTTTACATTTCGCATCAACCTTCACATCCAAGTGGCCGTGCAACATTCAAATTCATCGCAAACTGGTTTCTTTGGACAAACATGGAAATAGACGTCAGAGTTTGGGCCCAAAATTGCGTGCCTTGTCAGCGGTCAAAAATTGGGTGACCCCAAAGAAGTCCGATACAAAACTTCCCGGTGCCAGATCAGCTCTTTTAACATGTGCACCTAGACATTGTCGGCCCGTTAATACCATCCCAAGGATTGAAATATTGCCTAACCTTAATTGGCCGCTTTTTCAGGTGGCCGGAGGCAATCCCATTGACCAACCGAACCGTAGAAACTGTCGCCAAGGCATTCTACAATAATTGGGTTGCACGGTTTGGCGTCCCACTCACGAAAACAATGGATCAGGGCACACAATTCAAATCATCGCTATTCAAAGCATTACCTCGCATCATCGGATGCGATCGAACCATGACGTCGCCCTACCACCCGGCGTCCAGTGAAATAACTGAAAGATGGCATCTTTCGCTCAAAGCAGCAATCATGTGCCTACTGTTTTACTCGGTTTATGTAGAACCGTCAAAGAGGACCTGTCAGCGTCTTGCGCCGAAATGCTGTATAGAACAACGCTTACGTTTCCGGGAGATCACTCTGCCATTCAACTGTACGAATTCATAAGCAGATTACGTGAAATAATGAACCAGGTTTGTCCCACTGCAACGACACACCACAACTCTCAAGCGCCATATACATATAACAAGAGCCTCGGTAATTGCTCGCACGTGTTCTTCCAGAATGAAGTGGGAAAGCGACTCTTATCTCAACTATATTCAAGCCCTCATAAAGTCCTAAGGAGAATGTTTAGCGCGCTCTACATGGGCAACATTAATGGGCGCACCGCAAAAATCTCCGCAGAGCGACTCAAGTCCGACTTCATAGAATGTAAGTTAAAAGACTTTTAATTCGTTCTTCTCAAAAAAATGCTCCACGAGCTTTATTGAAATAAATTACAAATTCAAGTGAACATTATTGTCTTCCCCTTGGATTCGTTTTCCTTGGAGCTGGTGTGATTTAGCACCCTAGCTCCCTTCTATCTGTGAGCAATTATTTGCTCACCATGATTAACGAGATTGTGCTATTCCGATTATTGTCAATTATGTTTTCTTAAAGTTAGCGCGGATAGTTGGATAAGTTTCTTTTGGTAGTACTTTGCGTCTTAGGATTCCCAGGGTAGAGTTAGGATGGTTGTCTACTTTGTCGAGCAGTTTGAGTGCTTCGTCACGTACGAATATGTCGACAGGTTCTATTCCAAGGTCCTTGTATATGTCCGTATTTCTAACATACCATGGAATTCCGAAGATTTGACGAATGCTTTTGTTTTGGATGGATTGTAGTGCCTTTTTGTTGGTCTCTGTCGTCTGGTAGAAGGCTGTACTACCATATAGTAGCGTCGGTCGTATTATTTGTTTGTAGATCAGCAGACGGTTCTTGATGTTGAGTTTCTTGGCCTTAAGGAGTGGAAAGAGTTGGGATAGCACATTGTAACAATGTCCTCGTTTGTTGCTTATGAAGTCGGTCCAGGAGAGTTTGTTGTCGAATGTTAGTCCTAAGTATTTGGCTGCTCTTGACCAGGCAATATTTTCGTTTTCAACAGTCAAATTTTTTGGTTGTTGTTGTCTTTTTCTGGTTATAAATAATGCCTGGGTCTTGTCTGAGTTTAACTTGATCTTCCACTTGCGAAAATACTTCAAGAGTATGTCTATGGAGAGTTGCAGTTTGGTGATGATGACTCTGGCTTGTCTGGATGAGTATAAAACACAGGTTTCGTCGGCATATAGGGAATTGTGGACATTCAAAGGCAGCCGAGGTAGGTCTGCAGTAAAGATGTTGTATAGTTTGGGGGAGATGGGTGATCCTTGTGAGACTCCAGCTTGAATTGGCCGGATGGTTGAGAGGTGGTTGTCAATTTTGACACGAAATGATCTGCCTTTTAGTAAGGAGCCAATGATTTGGATGAGCTGCAGTGGCATTTGGGATTCATGCACTTTGTAAATAAGTCCTGCATGCCAGACTTTATCGAAGGCTTCGGCTGTATCAAACGTAACCAAACCCATTGATTTCCTGCGGTTTAGCCCTATTCTGATGTGTTGGACCACCCTAGTAAGCTGGAGTTCTGTGGAGTGTAATGGCTTGAAGTTAAATTGTTCTTATGGAAGTGTTTCTTTTTCGGTAACAACCTCAGTTAGTCGATTTAGTAGCACCCGCTCTACTATTTTCGCCAGAGAGGATAATAGGCTAATAGGTCGCCAGTTTTTTGGGAACATGAGGTTTTTACCAGGTTTTGGAAGGACAATAACTATTGCCGATTTCCGTATTTTGGGGTGCTGCTATTGCATCGAGAATATTATCCGGGAGCCATTTTAACATGGTGTTTGATATTAAATCAAATCCCGGTGCTTTCCGTCTGTTTAGTACTTGTATGATGTCTTTAACCTATTGAAGACAGGTGCTTTTTATTAGATCGGAGTCTGTAATGTCTGACCTTATGAGCCTGTTGGTCAATCGATTAACGTGGTCTTCGTGTTCGTCAAGGTCCTCCTCACCGGATGAATTTTCACAGAACTGTTGTTCTAAAGTATCTGCACAGGCCTCCACCTTACCAGAACTGTCGAATATGATACGGTAAGGGCCGTGAATTGGTGGTATTACAAGTTTGTTTTCAATACGAAAGTATTTGGGAACCCTCCAGAAAGCGTCGAGTTTCGATATCCGATCAAGAATTTTGTTCGTAATTTGATTGGCTTCCTGGCGTAATCTAGGGTCACCTGTGTTTCTAGCCCTTCTCCAAACTCGATTCCTCCTCCTTATTAAATTTTTGATGTCGTTAGGGAGTTTATGGGGGTTTGTCACCCTTGTCAGAGTTGTGACTATGTTGTCCTCTTTTGCCTGTATTATTTTGTCTGTGATTTCTTCTATCATTTTCTCTGTGTCGCTGGCTGTTTCATGTGTTTGAATAATGGTTTCTTTAGCCAGTGCGACTTGGTAAGCTTGCCAATCAGTTTTCTTCTTTACTTGTAGGGGTTCATCTATGTATATTCCTCCTATTAAGAAGAGCACCGGTTTGTGATCGGATGAAAGTTCGTCGAGGACTTCGATCGTGTTCAAAGGTACGTGATATACCAATATCAAGAGGATAACTATTTCGGTAGCCGTAATGTGTTGGTTCTTTGGGGATGTGCAGGCTTAGTGGATTATCTGTGATGAATCGATTTAACTCAGTCCCAGCACGATTGCTTCTCACAGCTCCCCAGCTTCGGTGATAGGCATTGAAGTCTCCGGCAAAGAGTATGGGACCCTGAAAGTCCAGAAGTTTTTTAATATCTTCAATGAGCGTAGCTGCCTGAGGGCGGCTGTATACCCAGACTACCATGAATTCAAAAGAATCCGTCCGCACTAGAATTGCAGTAGCTTCTAGTGTTTGTAACGTAGGTGTCATTACGAGATTATGGTTCACATTCCTTCTGACAAGAATGGCCGTTCCGCTTCCTCTGCCTGTTGTTCTGTCATCTCTGTACAGAAAATAGTTAGGGAAGCGTAGGCGGTTCCCAGGTTTGTTATTTGTGTTCAGTGGAGTGTTTGCTTGTTTTTGTTTTTGTGTGTTTTTATTTTGTTGTTGTGTAGATGTTGTGGTGGTTTTGTTGTTATTAGCAGCTGCAACTTGTGTGAACGATTTCCTGACATTCACTGGGTTCCGAGGACATCCACCATAGTTGGCTGGATGTTCTCTACCACAGTTCATACATTTTGGCTTTTCCTCTGCTTTTTTAACGCATTTGGAAAAGTGGTGGAGCCCATCACATTTAACACAACGGGCCTGTGCGTGACAATTTCTGGAGGAGTGTTCAAACTGCTGACAGTTATGGCACATAACTTGTCCTGTACGGGGGCGTTGCGCTTCAACAGTGCATATGAGGTGACATATTGTCCTTATATTGTATATGTCAGTCTCGCTTTTGGGAAGGAGGACCTTCACCAACCTGGATGGCCCATCTCACAACTTTATGTAGTGGATTTCAATGGGATGAAATCCTTGGCTCTCCAGATCTTCTTTAATGTCGTCAATCGACAGTCCATACAGACCCCTGATTACCACATTTAGATTCCTTTCTTCAGGAAGGATATACGTATGCTATTGTATCGTCATTTCTGTCAAGTTCTTATAAGTTTCCTGTGGTCTTGTGGTGTCCCTGGAATTATCTGGATCCCCAAGTAGACCCTTTTGGCGGATTCATGTTGTATTCTGAGGTCTTTCATGTCCTTTTGGACCTGGGTCCACTTTTCAGGCTCTCGGAGGATGACAGGTACCGTTGTCCGTTTCTTATCGTCGTCTGGGGATTTGGATGTGGTGGGCGCTGTGGGAGTAGTTTTCTTTTTTGGTGGGATGGCCAGCTCTGGTAGAGCTATTGAGGGACCTGGCGGTGGCAGAACAGAAAATTATTCATGCTCCTCAGCAGAGTCTTCCTGCATCGACTCAATTTCATCTTCCTCTTGGATTGCTTCCTCTTCCATCACTTCTTCTTCTGAAGAAGGAGGAGAGGGCGGCGGGCCCTCTGATGAGGAAGATGAAGACTCCACTTTTCTCTTTTTGTTTTTGGTTTTCTTTACTGATTTAGCCAGCGCCAAATCCCTCAATTGCTCCATGAGCTCTTTGTTGACTCGGCGTTGTTCTGCCAACTCCGAGTTAACCTCAATCAATTGCTGTTGAGCCTGCCTCAACTGTTCTATAACTTCATTAAGCTATATGAAGTTTGCAATTGCCCAATCAGTAGAGCGATCTGCTGATCTTTGTGCTTTGTGGATATGTCTGTCATATCCACAACCCACCCAAACCAAACTCACACACTAAGAAATTTATCCAACTATTTTCACAATTTCTATACAAATCAACAACAATAATCAAAACAACACGCTCTCGCAAATAAGGAAAGCAAATATCACTCACCCAGAAGAATCCGTGCCTTTTTGCCAGCTTGTTCTTTTTCTGATAGTTGAGAATCTTCCCTCCTGCTCGCACTTTTCACCGTTCATTTACGAACTGACTATATAATAACTGCTTATATTTACTCACTCACTAATTGACAACTTCGACTTTCGAATGTCCGCAACGATGCACGGCTTCCAAAACATTATTCTAGTATCGATTCGAGTTATATCCGATATTTCTGCTGATGCAGCGTCTGCATTGTTGCTAATTAGATCGATGCATTTCTACCTGGCACGTGTTCTGCTTACTTTGCGGGAATGAGTCGATAACTCTTCCCCCTCTAAGAACGATAGTCCACTATCGTTAGAAGTAAGGAAGATCATTGAACCTGGGCTGCGCTTGATTTGTTATGGTTGATGGGTAGTTGAATGCTGATGGCGTCGAAGATGGTAAAACTCTGACCTCCGTTAAATGTAAGGTCGCTGTCGATGAGGTGTTGGCTTTCTGGAAACATACTCTCAAAATTAGATAAGTTGATGTTGTGATTGCCAGGAGGGCTATTAAAACAAAGGTCGTATACTGGTGGATTTCACGATTCGATTCCAGCATTTTTATCTTCTCAGTGTTGTTGATTTTAATTTCATCCAGCATTTCGAGAGATAAATATTCGCCTTGTAGTTTGCCCTCAGGTGTAGGCTGGAGTATTGCGGGTAATGCGTTGATCGTCGATATTTCATGCGCCTCGTATTTTTGCGCATTTATTTCGATGGAAGTATTGTGGCATTTTATTAGGTACGTTCCGTTTAGAACGTGCGTGGTATCTTCGGCTTCTAGTTGACCGCAGAACGCATTTAGGAGTAGGTTGCCAGGGGATATTTCCTCGATGTTAATGACTTGTAGTGCGCTGATTGTATTGCAGATGGCGTTTGAGTTTTGCAGCAATTTCGGTAAGCAATCGGTTGAGCTAATATCTAGTATATCTGAGTCTTTGCAAATAAACAGATTATTGAAATTTTTACAATTATTATCTTTCACACCATATAATTTCTCTTTATTTCTTAATATTTTTTCAAAGGGTATTTCTGTAATTACATTTCTTTTTTTATAGGTTTTATTAATAATGTTTCATATGTTTCCGGCCTCGTGGTCGGGATATTTATTATATAAAGTAAGGTTTCATGGTTACATATGATTTTAATATCGACTAATTCTAATGCTTCCTCTACAGTTGAAAATGGTATCAAATCTTTATTTGATATATGAGTAGCTACATTTATTTCTTTTTTTGATAGAATGAGAGAGTTGATGACTCCCATTTTCGCACAGTGTACGGCATAATTATATTTTTAGTTCTTCCTTAACAATCTTCATTTTGTACTTTAATTCTGAAAATATGCTATTATTCGTCTTTTTTTCTTCGGTTAACATTTTTTGTATGTCGTTCGTTATTTTCGTAATCTTATTAATTTGTTGATTGTTTAGTTCATTTATTGCAACTTGTTTATTATTATTGGTTAAGACGTTGGTTATCTTTTCTCTAATTGTCCTCGTGATCAGGACTTCCGGCAATCCATTTCCATGCCGAACCTAGGAAATCGAGTGATCTTTCCATTCTTCGGGGCTTTAAATTTTGAATTAAGGTTTCAATTTGGTGAAATTCGTGCATGAGATATTTTGAGAGCGGGTGGTGCTGGACTATTGATAAATTGAGGATGGGTTGAGCTATGCTAACAAATCGTTCGTATTGGTCTAAGTCGATTCTGTGGATGATCTTGAAGTTTCCGTCTTAGATCTTTGTCTGTCCTAGATAGATAGAAATGATTTGAGAATTTGTATAGTCCAGGATTTGTACGTTTGCGTCGGTCACGTGTGTGATGAGCCTGAAAGAGATTAATTTCGAATTTTATCCTTGTGTATTACTTTGCCTGATTCGGTTAGTATGGTTGTGTTCCTATTCTCCTTGACAATTTCTTGTCGGTATCTAGGGCTTAGTTTTGTTCCGCTTCGTTTATTCTGTCTAACGTAAATAACCTGTCCTGTATCGTAAGTTTTCATAGGTCGTCGATGTTTATTACGGTTGGTCATGTCAGTCATTGTTTGCGTTTGATCTTTTCTACATTGGTAAGCCGTGCATTTTCTAGCTCTTCTGGAGTGAGTTTAGGTATTCGGCCGAGGTATAATTCCACCGGTTTCTTACCAGTAGTTGAGTGAATGGTAAAATTGTATTCATTCACTGCACGCTCCAGGAGCTCCTCAAAAGGTCTAGGAAGTCCGTCTCGTTTCAGACATCTCATGATCTCTATTAGAGTGGAATGCCAGCGTTCAATTTGGCCGTTGACTTCACTCTTGTACGGTGAAGCCCGGAAGAGTTTGATCTTAAGCTCGTTTTCTAACATTGATTCTAAAGAGGCGCATCTAAGAGCTCCTTCGTTGTCAATGACTACTATTTCAGGAATACAATAAAAGAATACTATGTTGCGTAACGGTCTTTTAATATCTTCGGCGGATTTTGTTGGTATGCCTGAACGAATTTGGTAAACTTGTCTATTGTAGTGAGTACGCGTTTCTTCTCAGTCATGAATATATCAACGTGTACAATGTGACCAGGATATTGGGGAATTGGTATCGGTTCTAAATATGGTTTATTCTCTTTACATGTGGTACAAAGTTTAACCAGATGCCTAACCTTGGAAGCCATTTTCGGGAAGTGAAAGTTCTCTAAAAGTTGTTTGCGATTTTCCTCTGCGTTACGATGTGCTCTTCTATGTGTTCGGAGGATTCGTTCTTCTTGTTCCGCCTCATTTGTAATATCTTCCATAGTAGGCTCATCTGTCAGGAGTCCATTAATGAGATGCGGATTTAGGTATATTTTGAAGATGTTTATTATATCATTTTCAGAATAGTTTCTTTGGATGATGATATGCCTGGTATAATTTTCAAAAGGATTAAGAATTTGATAGCTCTTTTCCTCTCCTATTCTAAGGATGAGTTGGTTCTTGAATACGTTTACTGAAGTTTCTACAGATGGGATTAAATTTTGTGCTGAGCTGTCGGCACTGTGTTCCGTAGGTGTCATGGAGTTTACTTCGTTTGTGCCGTGTCACACAGTAGCCATTGGCTCGGTTGTTTGAGGGGGTCTAGAGAGAGAGAATCTGCAACAACATTTGCCTTACCCGGTTTGTATCGTAGCTCATAATTATATTCTTCGAGGGTAGCCTTCCAACGTTTGAGTTTGGTGTTTGGTGTTTTTGGAGCTAAGTGGGTATGTGAGGGGTTGATGATCGGTGAAAATTCGCACATGGCTAGAACCGTAGAGGTAGTTTCGAAGTTGGTTTAGCGACCAGAATATTGCCAGCATTTCCTTTTCATTCGTTGCGTAGTTTTCCTCAGTTTTACTTAGGGTTCTTGACAAAATGAAATGGGTTTGTTATGTTGGGACAAGACGGCCCCAATTGCGTAATTAGATGCGTCAGTCGTTAACTCAAACGGTTTTGTAAAATCTAGATGTGAAAGTACGAAATTCTGGGATATGAGAATGGTTTTGAGTTTTTCGTACGCTGCAGTAGCCTCCTTATCGAGGAAAATTGGTTTGTTTTTGGATGAGTTTTAAGAGACTCGTCCATCCTCCCCTCTTAAAACGGATGTCAGGGGTTTAGCGATTTTTGCATAATCTTGGATAAATCGATAATATCCTGACATACCTAAGAAAGAGCGTAAGTCCTTGCGTATTTTTTAAAGTGTGAATGCAGCAATTGCTTCGACTTTTTTGTGGTTCATCTTGATGCCATCGACACTGACTATGAAGCTTAAAATTCGACTTCCTTCTCGAGGAATTCGTACTTGTCCTAATGGATTTTCACGTGGGTATCCTTGAGATTATTAAGGACTATGTCTAAATTCTCGAAGTGGTCCTTTTCGTTTTTACCGAAAACTATAATATCATCTATATAGATGCGGCAGCGTTTTCCGATATGCTCTCGGAGAATGTCGTCGAGTGCCCTCTGAAAGATTGCTGGGCCATTTTTTAGACCAAAAGGAAGGCGAACAAACTCGTATTTACCATTATTGATTGAAAAAGCTGTTTTCTCAATGTCACGTTCCCTTAAGGGTTCTGATGGAAACCGCTTTTCAGATAATGACCGAAAAATATTTATTTTCTCCTAGATCGGAGAGGACTTCGTTAATATCGGGGATAGGATATGCGTCGGTTACCGTGATGGAGTTCAATTTTCGATACTCGATTACCATTCGGAATTTCTTCACTCTTGGTGCATCTTGTTTTTTATTTACTATCCACACCGGTGCATTATAGGGACACTTGGAAGGACGTATAATGTTATCCTTTAAAAGTTGTTGGATCTCTTTTTCCACTTCGTCTTTCATTGGGTAAGGGTAGGACTTTGCGTAGACAGGGTCGTTTGTTGTTGTGCGAATGTCTCCTTTGACTGAAGTTATAAAGGTCAGATTTCTGTTTGGATCCGATGATAGGTTGAGGTACTTGTCGAGGATATGTTTGAGGTTTTTAATTTGTGTTCTGCTCATGTGTTCAGTTCTTATATTCAAATGATTCACGGTTTGAGAAGTATGCTGTTTAAGAGGAATGTGGTTGTTCCTTTTATAGTCATGAAGTTGTTATTAGTGTGGATAAAAGCTCGTCTGTATTTGTGTTATTATCATCGTATTCAACAAGTGGATCTTCGTAATTATTTGTCTCGTCATAGTAATATTGTTGATCATATTGTGCGTTATCATAGTTTTCGTTGAGGGCAACGCTAGTTTCCTCCACATTAAATATTCTTTGCTGTTTGTTAGGCACATGGACCACTTGGGATGTCAGCCGTTTTTGGGCCGGGTGAAAGTATTGATTCTGGGGCCGGTTTTGATAGTTTACGGCTCTTGATCTGATTGATTGGTCAATGTCCATTGGGTCATACTGCCTGGGCTTTGGTGGCAGTTGCCTAAAGTTTGGATTGGGTGCAAACGGTCCGTGATTTGAAAAATAGGTTCAAGTGACGGAATTGTGGAGGCTGTGGTCTACTAACTTTGTGGAGCAATTCGGGGAAGAAATCTCTCCTTTGTTGAATGTGGTTTTGTACGGGTGGATGTTGTACGTTATTCCTTTTCGGTGGTAGCGGAGGTCGTGTGTTTGAGTAGGCT